>BOPN01002067.1:195755-198255 GCA_017312705.2 Penaeus japonicus | reverse complement strand
ATTTTTCTCTGTCTCTCTCTTTCCCTTCCTCTCACTCTCCGTTTCATATTCTCCATTTCTAACCTGTTTGTCAGTGCGTTTGTCTGTTTGTTTCTGTATCTGCCTCTGTCTCCTTTTATTTGTCTACCTGTCTGTTTGTCTGTCTTTCTCTTTGTCTGTCTGTCTCTGTCTGTCATTCTCTCTCTCTCTCTCTCTCTCTCTCTCTCTCTCTCTCTCTCTCTCTCTCTCTCTCTCTCTCTCTCTCTTCCTCACTATCTAATCCCCCCTTCTCTCTTTCTCTTTTGCAACAAGAGCCATACCGATAATACAACTAGCTGGTCCTTCTTTTCTTTTTTTATTTTCTAAAGTCTAGACAGAAAAAAATGCTAACTATACTATACTTTTTGTTCTCTCTCGTCCTGTAACTCTTGTAGCCTGTAGCTAACTCAAGAAAAAAGTTACAATGACTAGTGTGCGAGTTTGGGAGAAACGGAAGTTTCGAGTAAATGCGAGTAAGAGTAAAGTAATATGGTACACGAGAATCGAAGGTGGAAGAAAACTGTCAGAGAAGCTAATTGAAGAGGCATTAAAGGTGTGGAAAGTTTCACGTACTTACGGTCTAACGCGCCATAAAATGGGAGTGTGGAGATTGAAGTTTGGTAGAGGGTGGGAGACGCAGAGAAGGTTCTGGGCAGAATGAAAAGAGAATGAAAGGGCTTTAGGTATACAAAACAAAGAGGGAGTATTTGTGATGGCGCGGTCATGCATTGTTTGCGACAGAAACGTGGGATTGCAGTGGTTAAAAAATTGCCTAGATGTTATGCATATGAAGCATCTAAGAGAGAGAGAGAGAGAGAGAGAGAGAGAGAGAGAGAGAGAGAGAGAGAGAGAGAGAGAGAGAGAGAGAGAGAGAGAGAGAGAGAGAGAGAGAGAGAGAGAGAGAGAGAGAGAGAGAGAGAGAGAGAGAGAGAGAGAGGGAGAGAGAGAGAGAAAGAGAGAGAGAGAGAGAGAGAGAGAGAGAGAGAGAGAGAGAGAGAGAGAGAGAGAGAGAGAGAGAGAGAGAGAGAGAGAGAGAGAGAGAGAGAGAATAAGAGAGAGAGAGAGAGACAGAAAGAATGAGAACTGAGGAGGTACAAGTGCTGAGAATTATCTAGAAATGTAGAATGTATTCTGAGACAGGTTAGACGTATGGAAATAGAAAAAAAGGAGAGAATGATGGAGAGGATCAAGAGATCTGAACAACTGGCGTGGGGCTTTGAGGAAGAATACAATTGATAATTGGGTGGGGTATAAGGAGGCTTGGTAGCCTGTGGTACGACAGCGGAACAAGCCAGAAAGGGGATAAGGGACATAAATCTATAAAGATATATTGTGAGAGGAGGAATAATGACACGGTCTGAGGAGATATGTCCTCATCTTTATTCGTTTATCTTATGAGATATAAGGAGGGGGGGGGGGTACAGGTCTTGTGATGGAGCGGTGGATAGCTTGCATTAGCTCTTGGGGGTTATTGGTTATGATCAGGATGCAGGTCGAGCGTATGATCCGGGCGAGTAGAGCAGTCTGAAAATGGGCATTCATTCCTGCAATATATATATATATATATATATATATATATATATATATATATATATATATATATATATATATATATATATATATAGATAGATAGATAGATATATAGATATACAGATATACATATGTGTGTGTGTGTGTGTGTTTGTGTATGTGTATATGTATGTGTATGTTTATGTTTGTGTACATGTGCGTGTGTGTGTTTGTGTGTGTGTGTGTGTGTGTGTGTGTGCACATGTGCGTGTACGTGTGCATGTGTATGTGTGTATGTGTGCGTGTGTGTGCTTATTTCCCTCTATTTGAACTTTAACAATACAAATACAATACAAATCTAAGATAATTTTGCATTAAATAATATCAGATCATGTTTCGATTGCTTGAAATGAAAAGAAGTGTACCGTAATCTTATGTTTTCATTTGATGAAATTTCTTAAATTTGATCTATTATCTTCAATTCAATTCTCTCTCTCTCTCTCTCTCTCTCTCTCTCTCTCTCTCTCTCTCTCTCTCTCTGCACCCACATGAAAGTTATTTACATGAATCAAATTTCAGGAAATATACAAAATACAGTAAGACAAAAATTATCGACAGCTATTACAGGGAAAGTTCATGAACATTACAATAAAACGGTAACAAACACAGCAAGTGGGAGAATTACCCATAAAGTGATTCGCACTGATTTGAACCTATATCATAAACACAAACAAATCCCTCTTTGATTTAAAATTCACTTAAGTGGAAGCATTTGTTTTAGAGAGAACCCCACCAGGAAACCCATCGAATTACAGAGCAATATCGCTATCCTAACTGTAGTTTTACAATGCAATAACCGAACAAAATCACTTTCATTCCGTCTTATTATAGGAAGAAATGTTCAGGTTGAAGATTAACCAGTGGTTATGAGGAAATGAACAGCCATCGTCCTTTTCAGCTGAATTATAATCAT
>BOPN01002067.1:173255-175755 GCA_017312705.2 Penaeus japonicus | reverse complement strand
ACGATAATTCTGAAACGTACCCATTCCCACTGGGAAAAAAACTATTCTGTAATTATACAAGTGAGACATCAAATAATTGAAAAGTGGGCAGCTTTTCGCAATTTAAGTTAATACTGTAAATCACTCTCACATATGAGCCCAGAAATATGGACTCTCCTCATATTTTCACGATAAAGTTGAGTGTCCCTTGATGGAAGCGCTCACCTTACTCCTCCGACTATGCTCCCAAGTTCTCCTTGAATTTCTCAAGGTGAACGTCAAGAATTTGGAATCTGAAGGACATCCTGCAACCCTTTTTGCGCAGTTCTCCACCAGAAATCAACAAGCTACATACACAGTTTTCAGTCCTGCGATTCCCCATGAAGCTCCGAACCACGGCGACGAAGCTGTTCCATGCTTCTTTCTCCTTCCTAGTGAGCTTATTGAGGATTTCTTAGTACTCCAAGATCTTTACTTGTGGTCCGACAAAGACACCGGCTTTCACTTTTGCCTCAGACAGCTTAATGAAGAAGTCTTGAAGGTACTCAAGGTATCTCATTATAGAGTTGTGACAAATTGGTTCGTAAGGTTTAAATTTGTGGTGTAGTGTGTAAGACTGTAATCACATGATCATCAACATCATCTCAAAGTATGCAGTTTGGAAAACATTGACATTGCAACAGACTTAACCCTACTATTTTATGACCTAATGATAAATAAAACTTCCTATATAAATTGGCCAAATATACTTTATGATCATATAGACTACTTTCTTAATCACAGGTGGTCGAAGAGTGCCTGAAAACCCTAGTTTAACACGAAAATCTTTCTTTAAAAATATAGCTCACACGTTTCCCATAATAGAGTATTGATAAAACTAATGATACAGTTATTACTATGACCATTACTATTATTATCATCGCCACCATCATTATTGCTATCATTGTTATCATCATTATCATTATCATCAGTATTAATATCATAATGGTTGCTATTGTTAAGGTTTTGATTATACTGATTATTATCATTATTTTTCCATCATTATTATTATAATCATTATCATAACCGCCGTTATCACAATAATTATAATGATCATAATCAGTATTAATAAATCTCATGATCTATAACCATTTCTCTTTTTTTTCTCTCTTCCTCCATTATGTTTCTCATTACATATATTCTTTTTCTGTTTCTTTTTCTTCTCCGTGTTCTGTTTCTTTTTCTTTCTTTCCTATCATACTGAAGGTAATGATCTCAGTCTGTTGCAAGACCTGTCTTCTCCACATGTTGCATCATCAATCTCTATGACGTAAATTGAGGACACATGGAGAGGGTGGGAGGATGGGGTTGGGGGGAAAGGATAAGAAGGAGGGAAGGAGAAGACACTGGAGATGGAAGAAGAAGAAAAATGAGATGAGAAAAAGGAGAGTTTATAAAAAGAAGAAACATAGGCAGAATATGAAGAAAGAAGAAAGAGCAGGATGACAAGAAAGGTAGAACAGAGAGAAATTCATCTGCAAAGTTTGGAAGTATATTTATTTTAGGAGAATCCGATCACTTGGTTCTACATATAAACATTATACATCCATCTATCTACCAGTCTCTCTATCTATCTATCTATCTATCTATCTATCTACCAGTCTCTCTATCTATCTATCTACCAGTCTCTCTATCTATCTATCTATCTACCAGTCTCTCTATCTATCTGTCTATCTCTCTGTCACGTATGTATTCATTCGTTCACCAATATGTCCACATTGTCGTCTCATTAAAGAACATTCTTCAGAAGAGATTCCATTCCACTTGTGCAAGTTTGCACATGAAAAGCTATTGCCCATCTGTACGTACTGGCGCAAATAACAACGCTAGTTCTCCTTGAATTTTTGGCTTATGACATTTCCACATATTTCGTGTACATTTGGTCTACGTTTCACCGTGTATACAGAAACGACACAATTGGGTAGTGAATGAATGCATACAGCTGAAGGGAGAGAGAGAGAGAGAGAGAGAGAGAGAGAGAGAGAGAGAGAGAGAGAGAGAGAGAGAGAGAGATCCAGACAGAAATGCAAAAGGTGAGAGATATGGAGGGATGAAGAAGAGAGAGAGAGAGAAGAAGAGGTAGAGTGAGAGACAGAGAGAAAGAGCGAGAGAGAGCGAGAGCGAGTTTAAATTTCCAATGTTAACTTCCTTGTGTTGCCTCTCGTCCTGACAACAGAGAGATAACTCATGATGAGTTCCACCCTGAACTCCATGTAGAAAAAAAGATACCTCTGGCTGTTATGCTTTCAAGTACCTTTTAATGAATTCGTATTTCATTGTTACTTTATTTCAGTGTGTATTACCCTCAATATTCCTGAGTCATCTGAGAAAAGGAAACGTTTTCATTATCATTTTTTTCCATCTTCCAGCATTTATAACAAGTTTATTTATGAAATATTACCAAAGAAATTATACGACATACAAGTTGTAAAACTTTCAATGATCGAAATAGCTGTGACTTTAGGTAATTATGCAATACCTA
>BOPN01002067.1:143255-145755 GCA_017312705.2 Penaeus japonicus | reverse complement strand
GTTATCTTTACCATAATACAATACAAAGAGGAAACTGGAGAATCGCGATTCTCGAAAGAGAGGGACAAGGAAGATATAAGATGGTAACTAGCTACCTAACAAGAAGTATAAGTGGAAGATAAAAGGTGGTGGGCGTAACCCCATGCTTGTTTGTTTTTACCGATACGATACGATACAAGGAAAGTGGAGAGTATAGATTCTCGAAAGAAGAAGAAGCGGACGAAGAACTAAAATGGCAGCTAGCTACCTAAAATGAAATACTAGGAGATAATAAAAGGTGGGGGGCGTAACCCCTTGCTGGTCATTGGTTGTTCGTCTTTGTTATTTGGCTTTCTGGACCGATTCGTAGTGTCTATGGTGGTTGGCAATTGTCTTTACCAATCACTTTGCTACACAATTTATAATCCAAGACTGCTGACCCCGTTACGCGTATCCTCTTTGTGTAACACAGCCTGTTTACGTAACGATGCCCCATTCACTTGTATGTACATGGCTTGATGATAAACTTAGTTTTTAAAGTTACAAGAGGTTTTTATGTTGTTTTTTTATCAAGTATATGAAATTTGATGTAGCTTGGTTCAAAATCTCCATTAGTTTGGAGAGACATGTAATACATATAACTAACTTACATGGTCAGGGACGCTCCTTAGGGTACTTTTAACTCTATTGCACATGAAAGACTGGCAAGCTGATTTAGTTAGCGAAGGAAATCTTCCTCTTGTTGCAGGGAAAACAAGGCATCGTATGCAACCAAACAAGTTATCTATACTAAGAATGTTGTGACACGTGTGAGATTTTTGTTTGTTTGTGAGTATATGTCTAAGTGTGTGTGTGTGTTTGGGTTTGTTTGTGTGTGTGTGTGTATGTATTTGTGTATGTGTGTGTGTGTGAGTGTGTGTGTGTGTGCGTGCGTGTGTTTGTGTGTATGTGTATGTGTGTGCGTGTCTATATATACACACAAAATAGTAAAATACCATAAATTGAAAGCTTAACCTGATCATAATTTTGACCAAGTCAAGATCTTTTCCAGCCCAAAAAAAAAAGGGGGGGGGCATGTAGTATGTATAATTAGTAAATAATGAGTAATTAAATTCGGCAATTAACAATACCAAGATACAAAGAATGGTAACAAAGCTACATCTATAATCCCTTTAGATAGATATATAATAAGTGTAAAATAATGACAATATCATAAATCCTCATCATCGCCATCATCCTGACAAAAAAAAAAAAAAAAAAAAAAAAAAAAACATTGCTAAATAATAAGACACCATTAACGCGTACCCTTTCCAGTGACGGTTATTCTGATACTGTTATTGCATATAGAGCTTTACTTAAAGCACGAGAGGAAGGCACGTTCATTCTTACAACATATGCAAGCAAAAGTTGCATTGCGCGGATTCAGCCAGACGGAACGCAGGTAGTTTATATCATATTTATTATAAAGGAAAGATGAGCACAACAGAAAGCCGTTAATCTGATACAAACAAGGAAGCTCTGTCAGTTGTTTTAGCCTGTCGGAATTTTGCTAACTATATGTAGAGGGAAAGAAGTTAATGATATATATAGGCCATTTTCCTTTAGTAAGTGTATTAATGGATACTTGAGATGAGGGAGTTTAATTTTGAAATCAATTAAATCAAAACAGGAAAGGAAAACGTAAATGCGGATCAGTTGTTATGACTAGTTTGGAATACCTTTATGAAATGTGACTAATTTCTTACGTCTCTCATGGGAAGATTTTAGTAAATACCAAAGGGAACAGCATAAAAGAGTAATGGAATATCTTGAAGGTGGCTCTGTCACCCAATTAAGATTTCGAAATATCCAAGATTTTCAGATGAAAGATGGATTGCTGTTTTACAAGATAAGGGCATAAATTTCTCAGCCTGTGCCAGATGAGATAAATATCAAAAGGGCAGAAGATTTTTTTTTTTTTTCTGGGAGAACTTATATATATATGCACTCACACCGACCATACATACACATACACATGTATATATATATATATATATATATATATATATATATATATATATATATATATATATATATATATATATATATATGTATATGCATATATATACACACATATGTGTGTGTGTGTCTGTGTGTTTGTGTGTGTGTGTGTGTTTGAATATTTATACATACATACATCATTTTTTTTTATTTTTAAGAATAACGAATAAGTAGAAGCATGAGGGAGTAATGGGACAAGCTTACGTGTGCCCCTATTACGAGTCTAAGGTAGATGCTCTCTAAGCCATTACTTACTGTGTGCTAGCACATTATAACCCCCGCCCCCCCTCCCCTAAAATGATGCTGTGGTCAGACAGAAAAATACACACAAGCAACCACACGCAGTCACACACACACACACACACATAGACATATAAACAGATAAACACACACATACAAAGAGAGATTACCCCCCCCCCACACACACACACACAAAGACATAGATAAAAGGATAGAGATAGAAAGAGAGAGAGAGAGAGAG
>BOPN01002067.1:133255-135755 GCA_017312705.2 Penaeus japonicus | reverse complement strand
AATCGTATAATACTGAATGTTTTAGAAATGCTATATATTGCCAGTGTTGCAGGACTGAGATTACTCATTCCACAATAGAGGGATAGGTAAATATGTAGATAATGAGGATCATAATGCAAGTGATGATAATGATAATAACAATGATAATAATGATAATGATAATAAGAAAGATAATAACAATATGCTAATAATAATGTTAATAACAATTATACTAATAATAATGATAAAAATGATGACAGATCAATAATCATGATACTAATGACGATAAGGATAATAAAAACGATAATAGTAATAGTAAAAAATAGATAAATAATTAAATACCTGAATACAATACGACTAATAAGTCCATGCCCCAGGGGGTTTAGGGTTGGGGGGTGGGGGGGGCTTAAAGAAGGCATTCTGTTAATAAGTATCGTTATAATAAACAGATCAATCTGGATCATTACCGTTATCATAATCATCATCTCTATCAACATAATCATCATAATCGTCATCATCCTCAGTAACATTGTCGTCATGGTTGTCGTCATCATCAAAAAGCAGTGATATATAATGATCATCAGCATTATCTTCGTCATCCTCGTCATAATCATCGTCATTATTACCATTATCGTCATCATTATCATCATCATCGTCATCCTCATCATAATCCTCATCATTATTATCCTCCTCTTCATCAAAGAAATATATATCATATTGTATGAATATATATATATATATGTATATGTATATATATATATATATATATATATATATATAATATATATATATATATATATATATATATATATATTTATATATATATATATATATATATATATATATATATATACATATATATATATATATATATATATATATATATATATATATATATATATATATATATGTGTGTGTGTGTGTGAGTGTGTGTGTGTGTGTGTGTGTGTGTGTGTGTGTGTGTACACACACACACACGCTCATAACCTCCTTTATATGTATCAAAAATATTTTTATAGATAAACTAGATGAATAGATATAAAAATATGATTTTTTCATCAAAGGTTCTTAACAAAGTGCATAACAAATTCATTTTTTTCCCACACCGATGTCAAAGGACTTTCAATCCCAGTACGTAAGCCTGATGACGGGCGGGCGTTGAACTTGACATTTTAAAGAATAGGATATTAAAATGATTCCAGGATAAATGCGACCAACGTATCCGCAAAGCCGGTACGGATATCCATCCTTTCCGGCCCGCTGTGATCCGTTCGTCTATTTGTATTTGAAGTGGCCATGATTTACGTCGGTTTGCTGTGGATGTTTACGATCACTTCCTACTTTTACAGGCATTCATCTTCTCTCATTCGCTCTCTTTATCTCTTGCTCTTTCTCTCTCCATCTCTCGTTTTCTATCTCACTATCATTCTCTCTCTATGATAATAGTGATAATAGTATTGATAATAACAATAAAGATAATCATGACAATAATACGAATTATGATAATAACAATATGAATAATGATAACAGTAATGTTACAATAATGATAATGAAAATAACTATAGCAATCAACAAGGATATACAAATGGAAATCCAGTAAGTACAGATAAGCTCAATCACCAATTTCACAGGGCGTGGCCTAGCGTAATGTACCTTCCCACGCCAAATCAGCAACATCCCCTGAGGCAGCAATTTCAGAGGTCAAGAAGCCGTAGCAAATGAAGACACGATGACCTAATTACAAAATGCTAAATAAGGATGAACGTAGGAATCACCTCTTGCTACTGGGAGGATGAGCAATTTTGGGAGCTTTGTGTTTATGATGATCATCTTTATTAACATTACTATTAATATCGTAATGATGATGACGATGATAATGGTAATAGCGATAATGAAAATAATGAGGATTGAGATCATAATGATAATCATTATTTTTAATCATAATTACAATATTGACATGCATGATGATAATAATGAAGATAATGACAATGATAATGATGATGATGATAATGATAACGATTTTGATAATGGTAATAAAGATGATGGTGATATTGATGATAAAAATATTTGTAATGATGATAATGATAATATTGATAAAAACAATAACAATAATAACAATATAGTTTATCATAAATGCAACCATATCCAGCAACAAAAACTAATATTCAAAGTTTTAAAAAGCAATGACATATATAAGATTCTTTTTAGGGGAGTGGGGGGAGGGGGGTACGAGGGAATAAAAAAACGAAACAAGACATTTGTTCAGACAGGACTTCATGCAATTCCCGGACTGGAAGGAAGGGTGTCGAGAGAAAATCGGGCACCTAACAATCATGGGATCTCCTTCAGTGCAATCTATGCATATGCAACAGCCATCAAAAAGCTATTTGCCTTCTCTCGCTCGTGCAATCCTTACTTGGAATCTTCATCTCTCTTCTAGTTGAATATAAAAGGATTCTGTGGAACATTCAAGGCATTCTGTTGCTGAACAGTTGTAGTAAGGGTAGTGATGATATTAGTG
>BOPN01002067.1:37500-40000 GCA_017312705.2 Penaeus japonicus | reverse complement strand
ATATAAAGATAGTGTTAATGGACCATTTGAGATAAATCACGTTCTCTGAACTATAAAATGTCTTGATAAAAATTCTACAATGTCTTATCAGGGAAAAATGGCTGGTTGTAACAAGGCATTTTGTTGTTATAAATACACGAGACTTGCGCGTTATCCGTTATTACGTTATTTTCATAGTTTTTTTCTTTTATTATATTTTTCCAAGGAGGTTTATTATTTCATTGCTATTATCAATTGAACAGCTGTGAATACCGATGTAACTATCGTTCTCTTTTTCTCTCTCTCTATCTTTCTATTTTTTTCTTTCTCCCCCCCTCCATCTCTCTCTCTCCCTCTCTCTCTCTCTGTCTCTGTCTCTTTCTCTCTCTCTCTCTCTGTCTTTCTGTCTTACCCACTCTCTTTATCTCAATCTTTTTCTCTCTCCATCTTTCTCTCTTTTTCTCTCTTTTTTTCTCTCTCTCTTTCTCTCTTTCTCAGCATTGAAAGATAGATTCTTATGAGATTGACATTAGCCCTGATTGAGGCAAATTGAAATGGACTCCAGCGATTGATTAACGATGACCAGTTAATCATCTGTGACCGAAAGAGAACTAATTTGCCGTCCTAGTCAAAGTGCTATTAGTGTGTGTGTATATGTATGTGTATGTGTGTTTGTTCGTTTCTCTCTCTCTCTCTCTCACTCTCTCCCTCTCCCTCTCTCTCTCTCTCTCTCTCTCTCTCTCTCTCTCTCTCTCTCTATATATATATATATATATATATATATATATATATATATATATGTATATATATGTGTGTGTGTGTATCTATCTATCTATCTATTTCTTTATCTATCTGTCTATCTATTTATACATGTATATATATATATATATATATGTATATATATATATATATATATATATATATATATATATATATATATATATACTTATATATATATATATATATATATATATATATATATATATATATATATATATATATATATATATAAATGGCAGATAAACCCACTATACACAAAACAGATTTATTGAAAATGAGACAACAGTTTCAAGATCCATCTGGATCCCATCTTCAGGTCTGAGGAGGAAGAGAACAAGAGGGTATATAAGCAGAAGGGGAGTAACACGGTGCAAGGAGGTCAAGCGAGGACAGAAGAACGGAAACGGAGGCGGCGGCGGAACAGCGAACGGAACCGGGGCAGGTCATGTCAGGTCATGGGGTCCGGCGGTCTGTGTGAAGGGTGTCCGCAACAAGCGGAGAATGTGGGAGGATAGAAGACCGTCAGCAGGAGAAAAGCCACTGTTAAGATTGAAATTCGGCAGCCTGTTAATAAGAGAAGATTCCACCACAGGAAGGGCATCAGCGGAAGGGAACAGAATGCGGGCAGCTGACCAATCTATGCGATGTCCTGTGTCCCATTGGTGGCAGAAGAGAGCGTTGTTGGTGTGTCCCCTGAAAACGGCGTACCCGTTGGGACACACGTTGCCATATCGTTCCGTCTCCCGAAGTATTACTTCTCACAGGAGGAGCAGGACATGGCATAGGTGCCTATCTTGGCAGACGAAGGAGGACGGGTGTGGACCAGGTTGCGGCGGAGTGTTAACCTGGCGAAAGGTAAGCCTGCAGTTGAGAGGGTGCAGCGAGCGACGAAGAGAGTGGATTTCCTCGGTATAAGGAAGGCTGAGGACAGGCAGGTGAGAAGTCTCTCTGGGGAGAGGATCCTGGTAGAAGGTACGGCGGGCGTTGAAGAGCGCGGGACGAAGCGAGGGTACCCCAGCTTGCCGAAGGATCGACGAAGAAAATCGATCTCTTCATCCAGGTGCTCTGGGTCACATATGCGGAGAGCACGGAGAAAGAGAGAGGGTGGCGACACCTTCTCTAACATGGAGAGGGTGGTAGGAGAAGAAGTGTATATACATCCCGCTGTGCATGGATTTTCTATACACTGAAAAAGAGAAGGAGTCACCTGAGCGGTGGATTAAGTTGTCCAAAGGAGTCGTTCACCTCCCATTCAACCTTGAAACGAATGGACGGAGAGAGAGAATTGGCTTATCCAAGAAGTCCGGGAAGAGAGCAGATCATGGGGCCAGAGGGCAAAGGCGTCGTCGACTTATCTCAGCCAAATAGCAGGACGAAGGGAGATGGAAGGAAGAAGCTCAGCTCAGCCTCAGCCATGAACAGGTTGGCCAAGACAGGAGAAAGGGGAGAGCCCATGGCGACACCGAAGGTCTGAGAGTAGAAACGTCCTTCGAAAGAGAAGGAGTTGGAATCCACACACAGACGGATCAGCTGAAGAAAGACGTCAGTAGGCAGTATAGTCCTCAGGGAGAAGATCTCTGCAAGGCAAGAACATCGTCGAGCGGGACGTTCGTGAATAGAGATTCGACGTCCAGACTCATCATGGTCGAGGGCGTGACCCCACGAACACGGGCGATGAAGTCATATATATATATATATATATATATATATATATATATATATATATATATATATATATATA
>BOPN01002067.1:0-2500 GCA_017312705.2 Penaeus japonicus | reverse complement strand
ACCATACTCCAATAAATAAACGAAAGCGAAGGTGAAACCGGAGAAACCCAAAGCCAGCTCTACATCAAGGAGAAAAGCCAACACGGAATAGGTTGGCCCATCGTTTCAGACCCCATTGAGGCCATTAAAGCTGAATGTCAAGAAGGTCTGAGCAACACGTCTAAACGGCAGATGTTGCTGGTTAGGTTCAGCTAACACGGCGCTTCGTTATGTGAGGTTGCGATCTCGTGGTAAAAGTGCTCGTGGTATGTGGGAAATGTGTGGATGTTTGAGGGATGTTTAGATATGTTTGTGTGTGTGTTATTGCGTGTTTGTGTGTGTGTATGTGTGTGTTTGTGTTATTGTGTGTATATGTGTGTTTGTGTTATTGTGTGTATGTGTGTGTTTGTGTTATTGTGTGTGTTTGTGTTATTGTGTGTATGTGTGTGATTTGCTTCAGTGCTATTCTGCAATTAACCCTTTTATTAAGAAAAACAACAACAACATTAATCGGGGGAGATTATATAAGAAAGTGCAAACAATATTAATAACAATAATATGACTAACCATACTTATGATAGTGACACCAGGTAATATGACCATCCATATAAATATGATATGATGTGAATGTCAGTATTATTGATAGTGACAATAATACAATAACATTGTGATATGGATAGCAATACTCATGCTAATGATATCATTAGCAATAGAAATTCCAATGATAGAGACGATGATAACACTTGTTATATCCATTGCAACGATAATAGCGAAAAAAAAAACTAATTAATTAATGTTAGTAATATTAATATAAAAAGTAGGAATATGAATGAAACTTATATATTCTGCACTTCTTAAAAAAAAAAAAAAAAATCTATTAACAGTTTGTGCCATAATACTATAAGTACAGTATGTTAGCCTGTTCGTCCACTGTCAAATTGCACCTCATATCGTGTAAAATGTATATCACTATAATTCACATTCACATACATACACATACACTATCTGTTGTAGTTCCTAATAACAAATTACACAAAGGTAGTAAGAATAGTGATAACTGTTAATGCAGAAATTATAAAACCTATATTGAAAAAACAGGACATAGTAAGACACAGCTGCACGAAATAACGGGGGATAAAGACCCCCTCTTTATAGCAAGCCGGATCCTGATGTTAAACTAGCTTGACTGGTCGCTGCCTTTAGCCGATTTCCCTAGGCATTCATGCCGAGCTATTTACGTGTTACGTCAGTAGATAGTATCTTTATTCACACGTGGTCGGGACGTAGTCATGGAAACACATTCTGTGCTTATTTACAGAAGATCCATCTCAATTTTTTTTCTTTCTTTTTTAGTTTTGGTTGTTCATTTCTTTCTTTATCCTGTGGTATTTATGATTATTATGATGAGAATGATGATGGCTATTGGAGTTGTTATACTGATCATAATACTATTGATAACAACAACTATAATATTAGGTACTCTGAAAATAACGAAGAAAAATGAAGATGCTGACAGCATAAAGAAATAGGAACAAACATACAAACCCACTGGCGATAATGGTAATAATGTCAAAAATATAATGATAATGATAATAATAATAATAATGGGGTGATAGTGATATTGATAATAATGAGGATAATGGTGATGATGATGGTAATGATAAAAATATTAACAATAATAAAGATAATTATTATCAAGTAGAAATGAATATCATCATAGACATGATCAGCAATGATTAATAATAACCATGAGAGACAAAAATAATTATAAAAAATAGTAATTAAAAAAATATGCCATGATAGTGATAGTGATGACTGTATTCGTGGTATTACAGATGGATAATTATAACGGTGATAATCATATCAATGATAATGATAATGATGATAATAATAACAGTGATAATGGTGATGATAAAAATAATAACAACAAAAATAATTATAGTCATGATAGTACTAATGATAATAATAATATTAACAAAACTGATGATGATGATTATAAAATTAATAGTGATAGTAATAATGATATTAGATATAATAAGAACAATCATAATAGTAATAATAATGATAATGAAAATGCTGATGATAATAATAATAATAATAATAGTGATATTGATAATAATGAAAGTAATAAAAGAAAAAATGATAATGCTGATGATAATGATAATAATAAGGATAACACTGATAATAATGAAAATAAAAATAGAAAAAAAATCTGATGACAGGTATGCGTCCTTTGAATGTCTTTTTTTAATTATTATTAATTAATTTATTTATCTATTTTTTGTCACGTAAAATGAAACGATACACAAACGGTTTACAAAAAAATGTAGATACTAACGAATACGAAACCCAGCATTTAATCAGTATTTACAATGCAAATTAATGGAGTTACACTATTATTACATGGCCAAATATTACGTTCAACGTCACTAATCGCATCATAAAACCTTATTATCAACTCAATCATTTTGGTGTTGTTGACGAAAAACTTTGAAGGCTTATATATATGTATATATATATA
>BOPN01002066.1:227500-236652 GCA_017312705.2 Penaeus japonicus | reverse complement strand
CCCCTTCCCCTCCATCCACTCCTGTCCTCAGATCACAATAGTCTCACTACTCTGCCTCGACACATTCATCATTATTTTTTCCTCCTCGGCAAAAAAAAAAGGAGAAAGAAAATAATATAGAAAAAGAGAGAGAGAGAGAGAGAATAGGGGGGGGGGGGAGAAAAAAAAAATTGAAATCTGACATGGCGGACGGACCACCGCGCCCTCACACATACCTATGAGATCTCCTTTCTTCTCATCACTCTCTCGTTGGCGCTTTTCTCGTCTCTGTTAGAGTTAAAAAAATAAAATAAGAAATAAAAAATCTCGGGATATCTTTTCTTGCGCTTTCACATTACCTCTTCCTATGACCACAAAAAAAAAACTTTTCAAAAAAAAGAAAAGAAAGAAAACAAAAAAAAAAGATATATCAAACACACACGGGAAAGAATGAGAATAGATTCTTCTCCTCCTCCCTCCTCCTCTCTCCCCCCCAACCGAAAATTTTCACCCCCCCTTCCCTCCCTTCCTCAAAAACCATCCACCCCTCGCCCCCTTCCCCCTCAAAAAAGGGGGGGAGAAGAGGAGGGAGGGGGGGTAGGGGAGGAGAGGGACCAGGGGTAACGAGCATTAAGTTATGAAAAGGAGGCGCGTTGTGAATAGAGCCCTCCATTGTGAAGATTGTTTTTACAGAGGTAGGCAAAGACGGGGGGGAGGAAGGGGGGGAAGGGTGGGAAGGAGGGAGGGGGAGGAAAGGTAGGAGGGGGGAAGGAGGGAGGAAGGGAGGGAGGGGGGAAGGAGGGAGGGAGGGAGGGAGGGATGGGAAAGGGTTTGGAAAGACGGAAGATTGTATGAGAAGGAGAGGGAGAAAGATGGGGAGAAAGAGAAAAGAGAAAGCGAGAGAGAGAGAGACACAGAGACGGAGAAAGAGTATGTGAGAGAGAGAATGCGAAAGACAGAGACAGAGAAAGAGTATGAGAGAGAGAGAGAGAGACAGACAGAAAGTGAGAGAAAGAGAGAAAAAAATGAGAGCGAAAGGGGTGGTTCATTTGCCGGGTGCTCTCTCTCTCTCTCTCTCATTCCCTCTCTCTCCCTACAACCAGCGCAGTCATTTTTGTTTCCATCAGGGGGTAGGGGGGAGGGGGGAGGAGTGCCTGGATGGCTCGCTCGCTCGCAGACGGAGGGGGGGGGGGGGGAGTGGGGATGGGGGTGCTGGATGGCGGCGTCGAGGCGGTGATGGTGGTAGCGATGGTAGTCGATAGTGGTAGCGGAGGTAGAACAGGTGGTAGTCGTAGTAGATGGTGGTAGCAGTGGTAGGACAGGTTACAGCGATGGATTTAGAAATAATGATAACAAAAATGATAATAATGATAATTATGATGATAAAAAGGATGAAAATGATAATGAGAATTATGATAATAACAAAAACAATAATAATGGTAATAATGATAATAACAATAATGATAATAATGGGAAAAATAGTGATAATAATAATGAAAATCCATAAAATAGTAATAATGAGAAGAGAAAGGAGAATCATAATGATAATAATAATATCAATAATAACAATAACAATAATGATTATGATTAAAACCCCAATTACTAGTGTCCGCAGCCTGCTCAGCTGATGTCACAGGAGAAAATAGTGAGAGAGAGAGAAAATATAATGTGTAATGGTAACATAGGAGAAAAGATAAGAATAAAGATAGAATAATCAAATTGAAAATAGGGACGTCAAATTTCAGAAAATGTAATGTGTAATGGTGACATAGGATAAAAGATAGGATAAGAATAAAATAACCAAATTGGGATATTAATGATTATAGTAATATAGATAACAGTTAGATGATGAAATAACAACATCAATGATAATGATAACAATGATAATAGTGATGATGATAACTATAAGGATAATATTAATGATAATAGCAATAATGATAATCATGATAATAACAATGGAAATAATAATAATGATGATATCGATAATAATGATGATAATTATCTCATGATTATAATAATAATGATAATAACAACAATAACAATAATAATAATAATAATAATAATAATAATAATGATAATAATAATAATAATAATAATAATAATAATAATAATAATGATAATAATAATAATAATAATAGGGATGATAATGATAATAATAATATGGATAATAATAATAATAATAATAACAACAACAACAACAACAAACCATTAAAACAATACCATCACTAATAATGACACCAATCATAATGACAACAATGGAAACACCAACTCGTAAACAAGCCACACAGTGCCTGCCTCCCCCCCCCCCCACCCCCCTTGCATTCAGCCCCGAGTTCGCCCTATTAAGCGAAGTGCCTCGGGTCCGGATAAGCGATTTAACTAACACTAAGGCTTCACACTACGGAAAGTAATTATACATAATTTCTTTTGAATTTCTTTCTCTTCTTTCATTATGACATGGATCTTCAAGTGCGTTATTACGTTTTCGTGAATTTTTATTCTTTATTTATTCGTTTTTTTTGTTTTTGTTTTTTGTTTTTGAGATCTTGCAAACTCAATTAACAAGAGGGGTAGGGGGTGGAGGGGGAAGGGGGAGTGGTGTGGGGGGAAGGGGATAAGGATGGGAAGGGATGGGAGGGAGGGAGGGAAGGGGAAGGGGAAGGGGAAGGGTAGGGGAGGGTAGGATAGGGGAGAGGAGGGTAGGGAAGGATAGGGGTAGGGTAGGGGTAGGGGTGATAGAGGGTAAGCATTCGAAATTCTCGTCATATAGTTTCTGGCACGGTCGCATGTGTATATAAAAGCCTCATGCAAATCGGGTCCTTTTCCCCCCTCCCCCTCCCCCCCCAGTCCTCCTCCACCCAACCCCCTCCCCCTCCATCCCCCCCCACCCACCCCTTTTCCGTCTCGCTGCCCCTCCTTCTCTCCCGCCCGCTGTATTGTCTTGCCAAATCGCCTCCTTGCTCGGCTATAATTGAGGGATAATTAAATTTATACTCAGCTTTGCCTGAGATCTTAATGAGTGCCGAGTCGGGGAGATTTGTCACGGTCGAGTTGCCCTCTCGTGGGTGTGGGTGTGGGGGGGGGGGGGCAAAATGAAGGGGAGGGAGGGGAGGGAAGAGGAGGAGAGGGAGAGGGGGGAAGGTGAGGGGGGAAGGAGGAAAGGAAAGAGGAGGGCGTAAGGAAGAGAGGAAGGGGGAAGGAGGAGCTGGAGGAGGCAGATGAGGTGGAGGGGAAAAGAAGAGGAAGAGGTGGAGGAGGGAGCTGTGCCACTCGGCTGCAGGATGACGGTGTTGCAGTGTTGGCTTGAGTATGGAAGGGGGGAGGGGGTGGGGGGAGTAAAATGGGAAGAGGAGGAGAGGGAGAGGGGGATGGAGACAAAAGGGGAGGAGGAGATGGAGACAAAGGGGGGTGGGAGGTGGATGAGGGGGCTAGTAAGAGGAGGGGAAAGGGGGAGGGGGAGGGGGGCATTACTCTTGACTTGGAGGTGCTCCTGTAATCAAATCTCGGATATGACCGGTGTAACTGACAAGGATTGTACCGAAATAGTTAACTGTTAACTGTATGTCCTATTCATTCCACAAACACGTAGAAACAAGCACACACACACACACACACACACACACACACACACACACACACACACACACACACACACACACACACACACACACACACACACACACACACACTCACATACGAATATTAAACCGAGTCTCGAGGGCGGAATCGGGCCGGCCGCCCGGCTGAGCGCACCGCACTCGGAAGCGCCGTCGAAACTTTCCGGTCACCCAAGCGGCTCCGAGAGACGTCCCGCTACAAAGGACACGTCTGAACTCGTTACTCGCGGAAGAGCTCCTCAAGGAAGGGAGTTTATTGCATGTCTTGCGTTGATCAAAGATCCGGCAAGAGGCTCTCTCAGGCGAAGGAGTTAATATGGTGAGATGCCCAGGTACCGCGTGGCTGATTCCGGTGCCACGCTCGGATGCGCTTCCCCTGGACTCGCACGCCCGGCCGAGGCACTGCCGCCCCCCGCACGCCCGTGGAGGGGCTCCCGGAGAGAGAGAGGGAGAGGGAGAGGGACAGAGAGAGGGAGAGGGAGAGAGAGAGAGAGAGAGATAAAGAGAGAAAGAGATAGATAGATAGAGAGAGAGAGAGAGAGAGAGAAAGAGAGAAATAGAAAAAGAGAGAAAGAGATAGATAGATAGATAGATAGATAGAGAGAGAGAGAGAGAGAGAGAGAAAGAAAGAAAGAGAAAGAGAGATTAAGAAAGAATAAGACAGACAAACAGAGAGATAGAAGTTAAAGACAGTGAACCATGAAAAACGGAAGCAGTTCATACCCGCAGATGCATCTTAGTTCATACTCTGTCCGATGCGCCAGTGAGCAAAAACCAAAAGTCCCTCGATGCGCCAGTGAGCAAAAACCAAGAGGTGGAGGAAGAAGAAGAAGAAAGAGGAAGAAAGAATAAGGAAGGGGAGTAGAAAAAAAAAAACATGGAGGAAGAGAAAGAAGGAAGAAGAAATGGAAGAAAGGGGAAATGTAGACAAGAAGAAAAGAAGAAGGAAAACAAACAAGACGAAGAAAATAAAGAAAGAGAAAAAAAAATAAGAACTAGAAATGAAGAAAATATGAAAAGAAGGACAGGAAGTGAGAATATAATAATGATGATAAGAAGCAGCGAACATGGCAAGGCGAGAAGAGATAGACGATCAGGTCTGACGCCACCTCTGTGATGCAGATGGTGTTGATGTTGATCCTCTTCTTCCTCTTCTCTTTCTTCTTCTTCTTCTTCTCTTTCTCTTTCTTCTTCTTCTTCTTTATTCTTCTTCTTCTTCTCTTTCTACTTCTTCTTCTTCTTCTTTTTTCTTCTTCTCTTTCTTCTTCTTCTTCTCTTTCTACTTCTTCTTCTTCTTCTTTTTTCTTCTTCTTCTTCTTTCTTCTTCTTCTCTTTCTTCTTCTTCTTTTTTCTTCTTCTTCTTCTTTCTTCTTCTTCTCTTTCTTCTTCTTCTTCTTCTCTTCCTACTTCTTCTTCTTCTTCTCTTGCTCTTCTTCTTCTTCTTTATTCTTCGTCTTCTTCTTCTCTTTTTCTTCTTCTTCTACTTCTCCTTTTTCTTCTCTTCTCCTTCTCTCCCTCCTCTTCCTGCTCCTCCATTTTCTTCTTCTTCGTCTTCTTCTCTTTCTGCTTCTCTTCTTTTTCTTCTTCTTTTCCTTCTCTCCCTCCTCCTCCATCAGAAAATGGAAATAAAAAGGAAACAAAAGAAAAAGAAAAAAATACAAGAGAGAGAAAAAAACCCGAAAAAGTCGAAATTAAGAAAAAAACAAATAATGGAAAAAAACCGAAGGCGTTGAAAAAAAAAAGAAAAAAAAAGTCAAAAGATGGCCACATTTGGATAAGTATTAGCGTAATGTTATTGACATTTTTTCCCTTTCCCTTTTTATCGCCAAAGATAAATCCCAGCGCGCAGCCATTAGTCTCGGGAGTGTTAATCACTAGAGGTAATGGCGGGGGGCGACAGGTGAACTTTCGAGCGTGTGTCACAGGAGGGGAGGGGGAGGAAAGGGGGGAGAGGGGGAGAAGCAGGGTCGAGGGGGGGAGGGGGAGATGCAGGGATGAGGGGGAAGCAGTGGGGAGGGGGGGAGATGCAGGGGGGTGGGAGGAGATGCAGTGGGGAGGGGGGGAAGTAGGGAGGAGGGGGAAAAGCAGGAGTGAGGGGGGAGATGCAGGGGAGAGGGGGGAGAAGCAGGGTGATCCAATAATTAAATAGTAGTAAAACAAAAAAAACAAAAACAAAAACAAACCCAACCTTGACCTCAAAACTTCAAGCATAATTTTGAGAATCAACTTGACCCAATAATTTCCCCAAGGAGGAGCATTCAACGAACTTTTCTCTTAAGCTATAACTCAGAATTGACTTACTCGCGTGTATCAGTTTCCTCAACATTTCCAAGGATTTTCAGTCTTTGGGTTAGACACCAAGACGTATTGAAATTCACATAACGGATGGACTCTCTGTTATACGGAAATTGAGAGTTCAAATTCAAATTCAAATTCAAATTCAAAGCGGGAGAGAGTTCAAATTCAAATTCAAATTCAAATTCAATTTCAAAGAGAACAAACAAACAGACTAACGGACTTCTTACTATATATAGGCGCACACACACGTTTACATCAATTCAAATTCAAATAAATTCAAATTCAAATTCAAATAAATTCAAATTCAAATTCAAATAAATTCAAATTCAAATTCAAATTCAAATTCAAATTTAAAGAGAACAGACAGACTAACGGACTTCTTACTATATATAGGCGCACACACACGTTTACATCAATTCAAATAAATTCAAATTCAAATTCAAAGAGGACAGACTGACTAACGGACTAACGGACTTCTTACTATATATAAGCGCACACACACGTTTACATCAGTTCAAATTCAAATAAATTCAAATTCAAATTCAAATTCAAAGAGAACAGACAGACTAACGGACTAACGGACTTCTTACTATATATAGGCGCACACACACGTTTACATCAATTCAAATTCAAATAAATTCAAATTCAAATTCAAATTCAAATTCAAAGACAAACAGACTAAAGGACTTCTTACTATATATAGGCGCACACACACGTTTACATCAATTCAAATTCAAATAAATTCAAATTCAAATTCAAATTCAAATTCAAGGAGAACAGACAGACTAACGGACTAACGGACTTCTTACTATATATAAGCGCACGCACACGTTTACATCTAAGCCTTAGCGGGAAGGAGGTCCTCAGGGAACGCAAAGACGGAGCGCATAATGGAGAAAGATGACAGTCATGCGCCAAGATGAAGGAGATGAAGGATGTCAGCTAAAAAAAGAGAGAGAAAAGAAAGAGAGATACATAGAGAGAGAGAGAGAGAGAGAGAGAGAGAGAGAGAGAGAGAGAGAGAGAGAGAGAGAGAGAGAGAGAGAGAGAAAGAGAGAGAGAGAGAGAGAGGCAGACAATAAGAGAGAAAAAGAAATAAAGATAGACAGATAGATAAATAGATAGATCGATAGATAGACAGATAGATAGAGAGAGAGAGAAGAGGGCAAGGGGAAGAGGAGGGAAGGGGAGAAGGAGAGAAGGGGAATGGGCAAGGGATGGGAAAAAGAGCGAATGAAGTTAGAGGGCAAGAGGAAGAGGCAAGGAGAAAAGAAAGAGGGCAAGAGGAAGGGGCAAGAAGAGAAAGAAGAGGGCAAGAGGAAGAGGCAAGAAGAGAAGGAAGAGGGTAAGAGGAAGAGGCAAGAAGAGAAGGAAGAGGGCAAGGGGAGGAGGAGGGAATGGGAAAAGAGCGAATGAAGTAAGAGAGCAAGAGCAAGAGGAGGAGGAAGAGGGCAAGAGGAAGAGAAGTAAGAGGGCAAGAGGAGAGGGCGTGGGCGGGAGATCGCGGCCTGGGTTCATTAATCAAGAGGGATGATTCGATTGCAAGAGGCGGTTCCATGACTCGGGGATATTTTCCTCTCTCGTGTCTCACGCCGCCGCGCCTTTCCTCCTGTGATGAGCCGCCCATTTCCGCCGATTTTCGATTCTATTTCCCTTTTTTTCCCTTTCTATATAAATAAAGAAGAAGAAAGATCAAAAATAAAAAGAAGGGTGGGGGAGAGACGGGAAGAATGAAGAGGAAAAAGAAGGAAAGAGGGGACGACCAAGAAGAAGAGAGAGGAAAGGGAGGCCTGGCACGGCCGTCCTCGTCCCCCTTGGATTGGCACCGACGCGAGTAGCGAGGCACGAGACAAGGGCGAATTCGGCAAGGCAATGCAATGCAACGTCTCCCCCCCCTCCCCTCCCTCCTCCCCCTCGCTCTCAGCCGCCCTTTGAGGACCTTCGTGTGACCGAAATGCCTTTAAATGTGATTCTTCCGTTCCGATGCGCGCTCGGCCCGTTTCCAGGAAAGGGGGGTTGGGGGAAAGGGAGAGGGAGGGGGAGAGGGAGAGGGAGAGGGAGAGGGAGAGGGAGAGGGAGAGAGAGACTTTGACTTTGACGTGGAGGGAGAGGGAGAGGGAAAAGGAAAGGGAAAGGGAAAGGGAGAGGAGAGAGAGAGAGAGAGAGAGAGAGAGAGAGAGAGAGAGAGAGAGATAGATAGATAGATAGATAGATAGATAGAGAGAGAGAGGAGGGGGAGATAGGTGACAGAAGTGGATGGGTCGTGGCAGAAAAGGGGTGTGTCTAAGGATGGTGTGTGGTAGGGAAAGGGTGTGTGGTAGGGGAAGGGGTGTGTCTAGGGAAGGGGGCATGGCAGGGAAGGAAGAGATCGTGATTGAGGGAATGGAAATGGCGGAGCTTCAGTCAAGGTTTTGGGCATGGAATTCTAAAAAAGGAATTTGTAAATTATGAAAGAGAACGTGAAAATGTATCAGAGGGCGTGAATGGTGTCAGACACAAAGGTAAAATAAATAATTACGCGTCTCTGTGTCTAAGAGGAGAATTTTTAGGGGGGGAGGGGAGGGGAGATGAAAGCGGTTTTAGATCTCCATTTAAATATCTTCATATATCCACAAACCACATAATGTTTTTATTATTAACTTAAAGTAATATGTGCCGGGTATCGCAGGGCAGGGGATGGGAATATAAGCCTAATTGCAGATTTGGTCTTCGTAACTTCATTGATTAGTTGACTGCTGGCTGATCATGGGAAAGCCGCAATTCCGGGTTGGGTTAGAGCGAATATCAGGGGCGGAGATTCTAAGAGAACGATCGGCTTGGGAGGATATCAGAAGACAGTATCATAAAACTGAATAACTGTACGCTACTTTTTGTTGTCCTCATTTCTAGCGTAAATCACATACACTGCACTAACGAACCACACATAATCAAATAGCCTGCACTCTATATTGCACAGGAACCCGAACCCAATCCCAATCCCAACAATAACCATATCAACTAATCATCCTAAGAAAAGACACTCGCATCCCTTGCCACGCCGACGCGCAGGTATTCCGAGCGTGGCAAATGCCCTTGCCTTAAGGAGGCCTCCTCACGGTCCGTATGACAAGGAGTCAATGGAGCAATCCGGATGGAGCTGTAGTTGGCACCTGCTCTTCTAAACGTCGTTGCTGTAGGCCCTATTAGCTAGCGGGAGGACCTGAGCATGTTGGGTTCGCCTCTCCCTGCTTCTCCTTCTCCTCCTCCTTCTCCTCCTAG
>BOPN01002066.1:215000-222500 GCA_017312705.2 Penaeus japonicus | reverse complement strand
GCGTCGGTGGAAGAAGAGATGAAGGAGGAGGTGAAGGAAGCGGAGGAGGAGGAGGAGGAGGAGGTGGAGGTGGTGGTGGAGGTGGAGGTGGAGGAGGAAGCGGAGAAATGGGTGGGGAGCACGAGGAAGAGGAAGAGGAGGAGGAAGAAAAGAAGGAGGAGGAGGAGGAGGAACAACAGGAGCAGGAAGAGGAAGAGAAGGAGTAAGAGTAATTGGAGAAAAAGGAGGGAGATGTGGAGGAGGAGGAGCACGAGGAAGAGGAATCAGAGCAAGAAGAAAAGAAATAGGAGGAGGATGAACAGCACCAACAGGAAGAGGAAGAGGAGAAAGAGTAAGAGGTATTGGAGAAAAAAAGGAAAATGTGGAAGAAGAGGAGAAGAAGGTGGAGATGGAGGTGGAGGAGGAGGAGAAGAAGGAGGAGAAGAAAATCAGGAAGATGAGGAAAAGGTGGAGTAGGAGGAGGAGGAAGAGAAGGTGGAGTAGGAGGAGGAGGAGGAGGAGGAGGCTCTGGGGCCACGTCACGGCAGCAACATCAAGGGGGCAGCCATGTGTGAACGCGGCCGAGTGCTCGCTAACCCACCTTAAATCCCGGCCATGCCACACACCCCTGCCTCCTCCCCTACCCCTGCCCCTACCCCTGCCCCTGCCCCTGCCCCTACCACCCAACCCAACCCACCCGCCCGGCCTCTTATCCCCTACCTCTTACCTCCTGCCCCTGCCCCTCCCCCTTCCCCCCCAAGCCCACCTCTCCCCCTCCCCCTCCCCCTCCCTTCCCTTTCCTCCTCCGCTGAAACTCTGGCTCCGTAGACTCTCCTCTTCGGCGCCCTAGATCGGCGGGAAATACGACGACAACAAATTACTTTATGTTGTTCTGTTGATAGTTCACGGAAGTATGTGAGGGAGATGTATAAATAAATGGAAGCAGAAGACAAAACAATAACAACAATAACAACAAACACATCTTGGCTCATTGATCTTTTCTACTTTCCTCTCTCTCTCTCTCTCTTCCTTCTCCTTCCTCTCCTTCCCTCCCTTTTGATCTCCTTCTTTCTCTCCCTCTCCCTTTCCTTCTCCCTTTCCCTTTCCCTTTCCCTCCCTTTTGATCTCCCTTTTGCTCTTTCTCTCCCTCTCCCTCTCTCCGTCCTTCTTTCCCAACAAACACTCCCTTAAGCTAAGGCGGAGAAACTTCACCAATTCATATCTCGGAACCATATTTCGCAAAAAAAAGAAAATAAAAAATAAAAAAAAGTAATTCACGAGAAAGAACAACAATTCAAAAACGAAAAAACGAAAAAAAAAGAAGAAAAAAAACAATATATAATGCGACACACCGAACCCATAATTCATACCTCCTCGACCTGGAAAATAAGGAAACGTCACTTCTTTCTTGAATTATTTCTTAGAAAATTCTACCGATAGGGTATGGAAGAGAGGAAGAAGTACCTCCCACCCCTTGCCCCTTGCCCCCCCCCCTTCCCCCCCACTAAAAAAAATGCAATAATAAATAAATACGAAATAATTTAACCCCTGTACACGGCGAAGGTTTGGCTTAGAACGGCTGCCTAATGGAACTTACCCGACTGCCTTGGTGGTCCGCAGTGTCACGCCGTCCGACCCCCTGCTCTCGGCTCCGACTTCGGCTTCCGGGGCCGTTGCCATCGCAAGCAGTGCCGGCCTGACCGATTCGAACTATTTAGGGGAAAAAATCTGATTTTTTACTTTTTTTTTTATTTGTTGGTGGAGAATATATATATATATATATATATATATATATATATATATATATATATATATATATATATATATATATATATATATATATATATATATATATATATATATATATATATATACACACCCACACATTGCGATATATATTGCGAAATTAGCAGAAGAAATAATAGTGATAATGATGATGATAACAGTAACAATAATGATAATTTTAAGAACAACAAAACAAACCTAAGAAAATAAATATGTCTGTTATTATAAAGCCACGAAAATTGCGAAAAAACAATAACATTAACGATAAGGAAGACTCTAATTGAATATAAAACTCGTGATTAAGATATAAAATATGATTATCAAAAGAATATAAACACATCAAGTTATAGTTTAATGGACATACCCTTTCCTTGTAAAAGTGTAAATGAAAAGAAAAAAAAAAAAAAAAACATAAATTTAATTTTAAAATGCGAGAACGAACAGAAAAAATAATAACACGAACATAACCTCTTAAACTAGAAATAAAAAAAGGAAAATAAGTAGAGAAGATAAAAACCCAACAGGCTTATAGATAAAAAAAACAAAAACAAAACAGTAAGCCGAAGTCCTAGCCACGGAAGCCGCTGTGAGAGACGGTGGTCGCAGCTCCCGAACACATGTCTCGGCAGCTCTCAGGACTTGAGAAATCCGAGTTGTGTTGCATTAATACGCCTGTTGAAACTACGGGAGTGTCGTAAAAAACACGGGCCTGCAACACAATCTTTACCGTGATTGCATATTATAATTTTCGAACTTTTATTTATTTTTATTTTTTTGTTGCATCATTGCATCGTTGCGCTGTTCCTTTCCTTTCGTCTTTCCGAGGGAGTTGATTGCAAGGAAAACCGTTTAGAAGGTTAGACTATTCTAGATTGTTGCTACTCCCTTCGTGTGAAATGAGACGTTTTGTGTGTTGTTGTTTTTTTTGTGTATATTTTGTATGCTTTTTATTTATTTTTCAACTGAGTTAGAATTACTTGATCCGATAATTTTAGCAACGGAAAACTGTTTCTTATAAGATAATCTACGCAATTATTGTATCAGTGTGTACATATTTAAAATATATGTACGTATTGATAATTAAAAAAAGTAATATCTCGACCTTATGAACTTTGATAATAGATGTACAAAATCTTTATTGAAGTAAGTTATGATTTATGGTAATTGTTATTCATTCATTATCATAATCATTACTTCTTAAAAGGCAAATTAATTTGTAAATACACCTGGGTGCCTTCATCTTTATTTGTAAACAAATCACTGTACAAAAAGGGTCCATAATTACATTTATCTGCTCTCATAATCTTTAATTATCTTCCTTTACTTTAATACATGCTAGTAACATTTCCGAGTTTGCTAACAATTATATATAAACATGCAAAATATACTCATGAACCCTTCTACGCACGCACACACACACACACACATAAACACACACACACAAACACACACAAACACACGCACACACATACACACACAAACACACACACACAAACACACACACACACACACACAAACAAACACACACAAACAAACAAGCAAGCACACCCAGACAGTAAACACCCCCCCTCCCACCCACCCCCCACCCAAACAAAACATCCTCCCACCTCTCCCTCCACCCACCTTACCCTCCACCCTCCACCCCCGTCCCCTTCCCGTCCCCTCCTCCCGTCCCTATACATCACACACAGACACATATACATTTACACGCAGAACCACACTGCCCATGCGTTGTACAAGGGCCAAAACAAGAGAAGCAGCCTTTAATCGGATCGTAAACCTTCACAACAATGCCCGGGAGTTTCATTCCCTACCGTGAGAGCCGCCAGATGTCTCTCCAGTCGCCTCTGCGCCGTGGCGGATACAAGGGGGGGAAGGGGTGTCAATACAACGGCTTATGTAATGTAGTTTATGGCCTTCTGAATATCGTTGAGAGAGAGAGAGAGAGTTAGAGAGAGATAGAGAGAGAGAGAGAGAGAGGGAGAGGGAGGAAGGAGAAAGAGAGGATATACGCGGAGCTGTACAAGTGAAAGGGTTATGTTACACCGTGTGACCTACGACAGATGATGTGATGTAGTTTTGTTTTTTTTTCTTTCTTTTCTTTTTTCTTTCTTTTTTGTATTCTGATGTCTAAGTAGGGCCGGAAGTAGTAATGTCTAATAACAAAGGTCTGTGGTTCGTTAATAGTGTTCAAGGAAAACTGCGATTCTGGATCATCATTTTAAGGAATGATTAAGCAATTAAAACTTCTTACAAGTACAATTCGTCATCAAAAAAATAATCACATCACATCCGCTCTGTATATCGCAATATGATTACATTATCACCAAAGACAGACACTAGGCCTCAATCCTTGAGTTGAGAATATATAACAGCCAATCAAGCAAGGATTAAAGTCAAACACGTGAAGAGCACCACTCATCAAGAAAAATCTTATGAAATGCTGAATCCACGAGTGAAAAACGGGACTTCAGATCCATGAAGAATAGGGAAGTGAAGCACATCCTTTCCCTACAACACATCTTCTGCCCGATAAGTCTCTTCAACACTAGGTTAGGTGGGATAGGGGGATACTCCACCACCCCTTCCCTCTTCCCCTTTTGGTCCCCTCCCCCTACCTCAAACACCTCCCTTTCCCCCCTCTTCCTCACCTTCCCCTCCCCCTACCTCACACACACCTCCCTTTCCCCCTCTTCCTCACCTTCCCCTCTCCCTTACCTCCACTCCCCCCTCCTTATTCCCGATTCCTCCAATCTCTCTGTCCTCCTTTTCCCCTCCCTCCCCCTCTATCTCCTCCCTCCCCTCTCCTCCCTCCCCCACCCCTCCCCCTCTCTCTCCTCCTACCGCCCCTTTCCCCTCCTCCCTCCCCTCTCCCCTCCTACCGCCCCCTTCTCCTCCCCACCCCTCCCCCTCTCTCTCCTCCTACCGGCCCCTTCTCCTTCCTCTCCCCCCCCCCCCCGATCCAAAGCAGGCCAAGGCGGCGTGGGGAAGGCAGCAGGTGACATGGATCTTCGGTATACCACAATTCTGATCCATTTCGACCTGTTAAGTGAAAAGGGGAGGCGAAGAAGGGGAGGTTGAGGAGGGGAGAGAAGAAAAGACAGGATAAAGGGAGGAGAGGGTTGAGCTGAAGGAGAGGAAGCGGGAAAGAAGGGAGTAAAGGGAAGTAAACAGATAGAGAGAGAGAGAGAGAGAGAGAGAGAGAGATTGAGAGAGAGAAAAAGAATGAAACAGACAGAGAGAGAGCGAGACAAACAAACAGAAAGAGAGACAAACAGACAGACAGTGAGAAAGAGAAGTACAAAAGGAAGACAACACAAAAGGATATACGAAAGAAAAGAAAAAAAAAGAGAAAGGGATGATACCGACACCCACACCTAATCAGAAACAACAAACAAACAAACGAACAAACAAACAAACAAGCAACTTTCGCCCAGTACCCTTCCTCCCACATACAATGAAAGCGAAAGTCGGAATTAAGTCCAAAGAGCAATAAAACAGAGAGAAATCACCCATAAAGGGAGAGAGAGAGGTTTTGGAGATAAATAACACGAGCGAGTCTGTACTTTGACCGCCATTTTCTTTTTCTCTCTCCTTCTATTAAGCGGCTAACTTGTTAAGGTTAGCATCAACAGGCAGAAGGTTCGAGATCTTTGCTTTACAAGGAAGCATGTGTTTGTTGGTATTTGTTAGGATAATTGTTGTCGTCGTTGTTATTTAGTTGTTGTTATCATCGTTTTTAATGTTATTGTTATCGTCATCATTAATCGTAACATCATTCTCAATATCCTCATCATAACATCATCAATAACATCATCATCATTATTGTTATACTTATATTATTGCATCGTCACCATCAACATTACCATAATTCAACTTAAAAAAAATCGCAATTCTTTCACATCCGGGTAATTTTCACGAAGCAAAATGTTTACTTCAAAATCGTACTGACAACCCATTTAAAAGATACCTAAGAGTCTCCACTTAACATCGCGTTTCTTATGTCAGTGGTCATTGCGAACGACAAATTCACCCTTAACTTAAGAGGCATCTTCTGCTAAAAGGCGAAGATGAGAATAAAAAGAAAGAGAAAAAACAACAACATGATTCGAATAAGATTAAAAGATAAACAAACAAGAAATGCAAGCGTGCTTGACACTTGACCTCTCCCTCTCCTTCCTCCTCCTCCTCCTCCTCCCTATCCTCCTCCTCCCTATCCTCCTCCTCCTCTTCCCCTTTCTCCTCCTCCTCCTCCTCCTCCTCCTCCTCTTCCTCCTCCTCCTCCTCCTATCTCCCTCTTCCTCTTTCTCCTCCTCTTCCAACTCTTCCTCCTCCCTATCCTCCTCCTTCTCCTCCTCCTTCTCCTCCTCCTCCTCCCTCTCCCCCTCTTCCTCCTCTTCCTTCCCCTCCCCCCCGCACCGCGTGCTTCATCACCGCCCCTCCTATCTCTTTGACGGCCGCACGCACTTGTTTAGCAGTGCCAAGAGCTCCGACATAAATAATTACCACCAAACAACACGATGTAACAGCAGCTGACACAGCCAATCCATTAATACCCAATTTTGAACGCGCACGTGTTCCGTCTTTTTCCCGCCTTTTTTTTTACATTGTTGTCAAGTGCGCGTATGACGGTTGTTTATTTTATCTCTTTTCATGTTCCTCGTTTTTTTATTTATGCGTTTTTTTATTTTACCTTTTAGGTTTTTTTTTACTACGATGTCACTTGACTGGCTAGTTACTACCACGTGCATTTCTGCTACGGTCCTCAGCCGCCATTAAGCTACACGTGTTTCCGGCGTCCTGGCGGGTCGTCAATCACAAATAATCGTTTATATTTCCATCTTTGAGTTTCTTTATGATCTTGATCCGCGGGCTATTAGGCACTTAGGGAGGGAGGGAGGGAGGGAGAGGGGAGAGGGGGAGGAAGGGAAAGGGAAAGGGTTCCGGCCTCACCCTAACCTAAGGGTGTAAGGGGTAAGGCTTGTTTATGCTCCCCTTCGGCGATTTAACATGTGCGGTCTGATTCAAGTGGTGACGTTGGGATTACTGCGGTTCTCTTAACGGTCATTAGTATTTATCAGTTGCGAGGATACTGTTGCCTTTTGCATTGGTGGTGTTACTTATTTAGGGGATCCTGATGGATTGTCCGCTGATGCTTACATACATTTATATATATATATATGTATATATATATATATATATATATATATATATATATATATACATATATATATAATCACACACACATATGTATTAACACACACACATACACACACAAACACACGCACACACTCCCCACAACCCCCACCCCCTTCCCCAACCCCCACCACCACCAACCACCACCCCCTCCCCAACCCCCTCCCAACCCCCATCACCACTCCCCCCTCCTTCTTGTCATCTCCCTCGGTGCCCGCCCTCCTCTAACGGGAGCCACAGGTATCACAGGCGCCGTCCGTCCTCGGCCCGCCCCGCCTCGCCGCGCCGCCCGTAATCCACTTGTGTATGCGTGTAGCTGTGACTGTAATCGGCGCTTGGGTCTCCCCCTCGAAGGATTTCACGGCCGTCACTTAACCGCAGAGAGGATGGACTGTCCCGACGAGTGTCCGACGACTTCCTTCGACTCGGGAATGCATCCGGACGCGAGTTTATTAGTCGGTCGGATCGGATCGCCCGCCCGAGTTTTTTTTTTTTTTTTTTTTTTTTCTTTCAATCGTTGTCTAATTGATTTCTGTTTAT
>BOPN01002066.1:210000-212500 GCA_017312705.2 Penaeus japonicus | reverse complement strand
AAAGATGGGCTAGGAGGGAGGGGCGGAGGGAGGAGAAGGGGAGGAGGCAGAGGGAAGAAGGAAGGGAGGGGACGGAGGGAAGGAGAAGAGGAGGGTGCGAAGGGAAGAAGAAGGGGAGGGGGCAGAGGGAAGAAGGAAGGGAGGGGGCAGATGGAAGAGAAGGGAAGGGGGCGGAGGGGAGAGGAAGGGAAGGGCCAGTTGGTTGCTTTTGTTAAACCGGCAGTGTGTCCCTCGGTTTATCAGCCCAGTGTACAAAGCTCGGAACAATGGCTCTACAGAGGCCGGATCTTGGCACTGGCACTGCAGGCACTGGTGGATATTTTTTTTCTATCATTGATATTTTAATTCATCTATCTATCTATTTGTCTATTCCTGTCTATGTATCTTGATTTCCCGCTATTTCATGGCCATCATAATACATTTCTTTATCATATTAATATCATTTTACTCCTTTTTTTTTCCTTTTTTTCCCCCAGTCTGAATTATCTTATCGGTTATCTATACTTTTTTCACGAAATGTCGGATTCAGAATCGTAACTTTTTCTTCTTTTTTTGATAATTCGATATCATTTCTAATGAAACGGACAAATTAATTATTGGAATGGAAAGACGCACGTCCGGCTTCCGTAAACAATTATTTTTTAGATAAAAGATTGTTGATAAATAGACAAGACTATAATTTGATTTGATATTAATTTGGAATCTTTTTTTCCTGTTGTTTTTAATCTATTTGGATCCTTTTCCTTCTCTCTCTCCTCTTTCATTTATCTGTGGTTCTCTGTCTCTGTCTATCTATTTCTCTCTCTCTCTCTCTCTCTCTCTATTCACCTCTCTCTCTCTCTCTCTCTCTCTCTCTCTCTCTCTCTCTCTCTCTCTCTCTCTCTCTCTCTCTCTCTCTCTCTCTCTCTCTTCTCTCTCTCTCTCTCTCTCTCTCTCTCTCTCTCTCTCTCTCTCTCTCTCTCTCTCTCTCTCTCTTCCCAACTCCACATCCGCGTCCGTCCAAAACTTTTCAGCTTTTGTTGATGTTTAGCTCAAGGAAAGAATAAAAAAGTCGTAGCAAGTTTCATTTCTTTTTGTGAGGGGAGGGGGTCGGGAGGGAGATGGGGAGGGGGGTATGGGGGTTTGGGAGGAGGGGAGGGAAAGATGGGCTATGAGGGAGGGGCGCGGGGAGGGGGCGGAGGGAAGGAGAAGGGGAGAGGGCGGAGGGAAGAGAAGGGGACGGGGGGAAGAGAAAGGAAGGGGCGGAGGGGAGAGGAAAGGGAAGGGGCGGAGGGAAGAGAAAGGAAGGGGCGGAGGGGAGAGGAAAGGGAAGGGGCGGAGGGAAGAGAAGGGGAGGGGGCAGAGGGAAGAAGAAAGGGAAGGGGCGGAGGGAAGAGAAGGGGAGGGGGCAGAGGGAAGAAGAAAGGGAAGGGGCGGAGGGAAGAGAAGGGGAGGGGGCAGAGGGAAGAAGGAGGGGAAGAGGTGGATGGAAGAGAAGGGGAAGGGGCAGAGGGAAGAAGGAAGGGAAGAGAAGGGAAGGGGACGGAGGGGAGAGGAAGGGAAGGGCCAGTTGGTTGCTTTGTTAAACCGGCAGTGTGTCCCTCGGTTTATCAGCCCAGTGTACAAAGCTCGGAACAATGGCTCTACAGAGGCTGGATCTTGGCACTGGCACTGCAGGCACTGGTGGATATTTTTTTTTTTTCTATCATTGATATTTTCATTGAACTATCTATCTATTTGTCTATTTCTGTTTATGTATCTTGATTTCCCGCTATTTCATGGGCATCATAATACATTTCTTTATCATGTTAATATCATTTTTACTCCTTTTTTTTACCTTTTTTTGAGACGATTATTTTGGAAAGGTGAGCGAGGGGCAAGAGGGAGAGGAGGGGGGGGGGAGGGGAGGAAGCGGGGAGGAGGAGGAGGATATGGATGGGGTAGAGGAGTAGGAGGAAAGAGAACGGAAAGGAGGAGGAGGACGAGGGAAAAGGGGAATATTAAGGAAATAGGGTTGGAGAGGACAGAGGGGAGGGAGGGAGAGAGGGAGAGAGGGAGAGAGAGTAAGAGTGAGAGAGAGAGAGAGAGAGAGAGAGAGAGAGAGAGAGAGAGAGAGAGAGAGAGAGAGAGAGAGAGAGAGAGAGAGAGAGAGAGAGAGAGAGAGAGAGAGAGAGAGAGAGAGAGAGAGAGAGAGAGAGAGAGAGAGAGAGAGAGAGAGAGAGAGAGAGAGAGAGAGAGAGTCAAACATGAGCGAAATATTTAATTAAAATAAATAAATAAATAAATAAAAATCCCACCACAAACCAATTCGTCTGAGTCACAGTCCTTCCCCAAGCTACACCTTTCCGCGTTTGGGGAGGGGGGGGGGGGGGATTGGGGGGGAGGAGTTTAGAGTACAGCCGTTTCCGCTCCGTTGATCGCGTGTTGCACAGTTCAAGAAGGCATCGTTGCAGAAGTAACTAGGGAACCGGAAGTGCCTCAATGTATATTGAGGTTTTCCCGGTCGTGTAAGGAAGGAGGT
>BOPN01002066.1:200000-205000 GCA_017312705.2 Penaeus japonicus | reverse complement strand
GGTGGAGATATATTTTTTGGGGGGAGGTGGAGAGTTTCTTCGTTGTTTCTTCTGTCCTACCGCCAATAATAGGAGAAAGAATAGAAAGGACAGGTCGTCTTGTGCGATAGATGGATGTATTATTTAATCTCCGCAACGAACACATTCACAGTATTCGGTACGAGTACCTCTAAAAGAGACTCCAAAATTATCAACATTTCCTGCTCTTCTGCTCTTCTTCTGTTATTTTTATTCCTCTTTTTTTAATTGTCATTCCAATAGAGAGAGAAAAAAATAACTGTTTAGGCACGCCGGAGTCGATCCCCGACCACAATGCCCTCTGGCGATAAGATCAACAATCTGTCCAACCCTCGGGAAATTAATAATATTTCCTCAAACGACCGCTAGGGGCGTGGCCGTCGCTTGTCAGTCAAAATGGATACAGTCCTTTGGCAATCCAAGTACTAAAAATCAGAGGATTACAAAAGAGAGAAGTGGAATGAATACTGGTTTATTATCTGATATGATCTGACCGGTTCATGGAAAAAAAAATGTTTATCCAAAGAGAAGCAATGTTTATTCACGATTTAGAGCGCTTGTGAGATGAAGCTAATTCAAAAAGTAAATATACTTAGCCATACACATGAACGCACGCATTTAAGTCACACGCGTGCACAGACTCACACAAACACGCATATCTATCCATCTACCTATCCAAATATCAACACTCATAACAGAAAAGAAAACTTCAAAATTTCAAGATAGAGATAAACACAGATAATGACATATAATCTGCATACCCAGCATTCACACATAACAAAAAAATAAAAACTAGCTTACTATCAATATAGCCTCAAGATGATGAAAACAAAAACAAAAACAAAAGAACAACTACAGTAACTACAAGTGATCGTATGTTACATCTGTCATCAGCAAATCTACACGGAGCTAATGTGATTACCGCCAGACAAAATATTGTTATGTCTTGATATCATGATCTTATAAATTATCTGTAATAACTGATATGAGATCATTAATTCTAGTATCTCAATATCTAGTAGAGAAAGAATTGCATTTGAATTGAAGATATGAAAAGGAGAAATATATAGATATGTTTATATCTTTTCAAAGGATGGATTTGGGATATAATTTCGGAGTAGGATAAAAGAGAGAGAGAGGGGGGGGGGGGGCGAAGGGGGGGGAGAGAGGAAAGAGGGGATGGAGAGAGAGAGAGAGAGAGAGAGACAGAGAGAAGACAGATGGAGATTGACAGAAAAAGAGAGAGAAAATAAAGGAGAGAGAGAGAGATAGATAGATAGAGATAGATAGAGAGAGACAGAGAGAAGACAGATGGAGATTGACAGAAAAAGAGAGAGAAAATAAAGGAGAGAGAGAGAGATAGATAGATAGAGATAGATAGATAGATAGATAGATAGATAGAGAGAGAGAGAGAGAGAGAAAGAGAAAGAAAAGAAAAAAATCCTGAAAAGGAGACACACAAATACAGGCGGAAACGAGATGACAGGATATGCAAATAAACGAAAATGACTGACGGATAGATAAATAGATTAACGAAGGAATGAATAAATACAAACACAATGCAATACAAACAAATAAAGATATTCAACCTATGGCACTTAAAGAACTCTAAGAAAGTATGAAATTAGACAAAAAGAAAACAACCAAAGTCTAATCTAACACCAAGGAGTGATTATACAAAGCAACTTGATTACGTTATAACTTCCATAAATAAGTTGTGAATAATAAGTTGGAGGAGGGAGGGGGAAGGCAGAGGGAGGGGAAATAGAGCTCTTATGTCCGAGGGTAGTAAGACACCGCTTGCTTTTTCCCTCCTTTATTTTCCCCGCGCGTCCGGCGGAGCGGCCTAAATTCGACCCTAATTACGCGTGCTCTAAGGGTCACTCGGGATTACAGTCGGTTAGGACGGTGCCGAGAGCCAAGAGGAGGGGGGGGGGGGGGAGGGGGCGAGGGGAGGGTCCAACGAGCCCTTCTGACTTTCCCCTCGGACCTCAACTTTGCCCTCAGGCCGCCACCAAAACACGGCGAGTTGTGGTAAAACACGGGGAGAAGGTGCTTGCCCTGCCCCCTCCCCCCGTTGCTCTTCAACCCCTCCCCCTCTCTCTTCTCTCGGGGTCTGAGTCCCCAGGGCACGAGGGGAGAAGGAGAAGTGCGTGTGAGTGTGTGTTTGAGTGTGTTTGAGTGTGTGTGTGTGTGTGTGTGTGTGTGTGTGTGTGTGTGTATGTGTGTGTGCGTGTGTATGTGTATGTGTGTGTGTTTGTGTTTAGACGTATGCATTTGAGTGCGTGTATGTGTTTATATTTGTGTATTTGAGTACGTGTGTATATATGTAAGTGTCTCTACTTGTAAATACAACTAGAAACAGTATCCATCATCTTAAAAACTATTAATCTTTACATTAGAAAAAAAAGAAACAAAAATGATATTTAATTTACCTACATTTTCCGAAGAAACGAAAATAATGATGCAATTTCCCGTCATCGAAACCGGTAGCTCGATTTATTAAGATCACGAGAACAACAGAGTTCATTACAGACAAGCTCAGTAATGTAGAGTCTTCAAAGAATTCAAAATTCTCTAACATGAAAAGGGGGAATATAAATATTGCTTTGACATTATAAATCCTTTTGAATGTTCTAGAATGAAACATTTTCAGTCAAATGTAATTCTAATTCATTCTTTACCACATAATCAACTCATAAAGATGTGATAGGGGAGGGCAGGGAAAAAGGGGGGTGGGGATGAGGGAGGGGTGAGGGAGAGAAGGGAAGCGAAAAGATGGAGAGAGAAAGGGAGAGAGGAGGTGGAAGGAGAAGAAAGAGTAGAATGGATAGTGAGAAGAAAGGAGGGAGGAGTTAATTAAAAGAGGCAGAGGCAGATGAGGAAGAAGGAAAGGGAAAGATGGAGGAAGAGAGCGTAAAATGAGAGAAATGAAGAGGAGGAGGAGAAAGAGAGAAGGAGAAGGAGAGAGGAAGGAGGAAGAAGGGGGAACGAGAACGAAAATAGCGAGAGAGGGAGAGAAGGAAAAGAAAAGGGAAAAGGAGGAGAGGGGGAGGGTAGTAGGGAGAGAGGGGTGGGGGGGGGGATTAGGGGGAGATATCTAATCTAAAACTGCAATCTCTGAGTCGATTCATAATCACCGACAAAAACCACTCTCGATTCTGTGAAAGAAAACCAGATCGGTTCCGGTACATAAATTGATATTGTTATCTTCAAAGTCACTAACGGATGGCGGATCCTTCGCTCAGTTGCCCCCCTCCCCCTCCCTCCCTATTTCTCCATATCTCTCTCTCTCTCTCTCTCTCTCTCACTCTTTCTCTCTCTCTCTCTCTCTCTCTCTCTCTCTCTCTCTTCTCTCTCTCTCTCTCTCTCTCTCTCTCTCTCTCTCTCTCTCTCTCTCTCCATCTCTCTCTCTCTCTCTCTCCGCATCTCTTTCACCTCTCCATTCAAAGCAGAGAGAAGGAGAGGCGAGGAGGGAGGGGGCAGCTGCAGGTCTGTCTATGGTGGGCATAGGAAAGGGAAGGGGGGAGGAGGGGGATGGAAAAGAGAAAAGAGGAAAGGAGAGGAATAGGGATGGAAGAGAAGGAGGACGGAGGATGAGAGGGAAGAAAAAAAGAGAAGGAAAGGGGGAAAGAGGAGATGGAAAAGAAAGTGAGGAAAGAAGGGCCAAGGAGAAAGAGAAAAAAAAATGTAGAGACAGAGAAGGGGAGCAGGGATCGGAGAATAGGGGGGAAGGGGGGGAAAAATATATAGAGGAGGGGGAGGGGGAGGGGAGTGGAGAGAAGGATAAGGGTTGGGGTGGGAGGGAGGGAGGGAGGGGGGGGTAGGGGGGTAGGGTGAGGTTAGTCCACAGGGACGCACAGATACCCCGACAAGATTCGATTACTTGATAACTTTGATGTTGCGGTGGGGTGAATCTGGTGGCATGGCGGGTCCCTGGGTGTGGAAAGGATGGGGGGAAAGAGGGGGGTGGGTGGGGGAGAAGAGCAGACAGTGGGGGGGGTAGGGGGGCAGAGGAGAAGGGAGCTCTAGCGGGATTTTTTTTTGGGGGGGGGGGACAGGGTGAAGGGAGGTAGGATTAGATTTTTTTTTTTCGTTTTTTTTTTTTTTTTTTTTTACTTTTTTGGGGGTTAACTTCCTTCGTGCTTGCGATCACTGCTCTCTCTTCACCGTTACGACTAGCCTAATCCTCATCACAAGACCTTGCATCACTTGCATCCTACCTTCCCTCCCCCTCCCTCCCCCACCCACCCCCCCACCCACCCTCCACCCCTCCCTCCACCCACCCCTCCCCCCCACCTCCCCACCTCCTCCCAAGACAAACAACACCGGAAACAACTTATTCTGGCCGCTGATAATCACCCCAATTTGCCAATCACCAATTTCCTAATAACAACCCTCATCCAATTACGGGAGACGAGATCAACTTATCGGACCTGAGAAGGAGGAGGTGATGCGACTCGATGTTCAAGTCGGAAGGAGTGATGAAACGCAGTAATGATGATAGTTATGATGGTGGTGGTGGTGGTGATGATGGTGGTGGTGGGGATGGTGGTGGTGATGATGGTGGTGGTGATGGTGGTAGTGATGCCGGTAGTGGTGGTGGTGGTGATGATGGTGGTAATTGATGAGGAAGAGGAGGTGGAGAAGGAGGATAATGATGATGAATAACAAGAATCATATTAATGATACAATAATGATAATGATATTGACACCAATAACAATTATAACAGTAATACAAATATTATCTAAAAAATACATCAAATTTCCCATCGTCTATTATCATAGGAGCCATCTAGATATAACACTAAGGCCGATTTTCGTGCTTTATACCTCAGTAAATGAGCTTTATGAACCACCGTTATTCTTGAGGTCAATGGATGGTGTTCAAATCTCGTTCCTTTTTTCTTTACTTTTAATTTTTCGTTTTTATTTTATCTTATTTATTTATCTGGTTTCTTGAACTGGTTTTGGGTTTATCA
>BOPN01002066.1:177500-190000 GCA_017312705.2 Penaeus japonicus | reverse complement strand
GAACAACTTAAGTGATTGTCTAAGTAAACTTCGTCGGCTTCGCGTCTTTACAACCCCGTGTCTTGGCGCCCTTCCAAAGGCACTTCCGTGAGGTGCTGTCGAGGAGGACCTCCAGCACACTCCTCGAGGGGGCGGCGTCTCCCTCGGAGGATCTCTCGGGGGGGTGGCACTCTCGTTCCCTCTCTCTTGCTCTTGCTCGTTTTCTTTCTTTCTCTTTCTCTGTTTTTTTTTTCTTTTCTTTTTTTTGTCTTGTCTTTTTCTTTCTGTTTCTCTTTCTCTCTGTTTCTCTCTGTTTCTTCCTCTCTCTCTCTCTCTCTCTCTCTCTCTCTCTCTCTCTCTCTCTCTCTCTCTCTCTCTCTCTCTCTCTCTCTCTCTCTCTCTCTCTCTCTTCTATCTCTTACTCTCTTTCTCTTTTCTTTTCTCTTTGTATTCCCCGTTCTTCCAGGGTTTTTTTCATCACGTCACGTCCATCTACGTCAGCCTTTCCTTTTATCATTTCTCTCTCAAAAGATCTTCCCTTTCTTCCTTCTTCCTCTCTCTTATTTGCTCCCCCTTCGCCTATCCTATCGCACCTTTTCTCTATTTCCCCCATCCCCTCCATCATTAATCCCCATCTAATTCTCTCGTCACCATCTCCATCACTACCTCCCCCCCCTTCTCTCTACCCCCCTCCCCCCCCCTCTAGCTTCTCCACCACTAACCCCTCCCCTTCTCCCCCCCCCGCAGGTCTCCTCCATCAACCGCGTCCTGAGAAACCTGGCAGCGCAGAAGGAGCAGGCGACGGGCGTGGGCGTGGCAGCGGGCGGCGGCGAGAGCGTGTACGACAAGCTGCGGATGTTCAACGGCGGGGCTGCGGCCGCGGGCTGGGCTGCGGCGTGGTACCCCGGGGCGGCCGCAGGGCATCTCGGCCTACCGCAACACCACAACACCGCGCTCCCTCCCCTGCCGAGAGAGGACCCCAAGCGTGGTGAGTACACGGGTAAGGGACTACTAGTGTAAGTGAGTACGTGAGTGAGTGAGTCAGTGAGTGAGTGAGTCGGTGAGTGAGTGAGGGATAGCGTAAGGAGCTTAGGAGGTGAAGACTGGAGGAAGTCCTTAATTAAGGAGAAGAGTAAGGGAGATCTAGTTTAATCCTCACCAAAGGATTGGTGGAAGTGAGTAAGTGAGTAAGTGTGGACAAGCGGAAGGAGTACAGTGAGTACAGTGAGTCATCGTTGCGTGGTCTATGTTGTGGTAGAACTTGATAAATTGGGTCATCCCGATGTTGGCATCATGTTGATGTGAGAGTAATGGGCTCTGTGTAATAGTGCGCGTTATATTTATTATTTTTATTTATTTATTTATCTTTTTTTTCTTAAGCTTATGAGTGTTGTGACTTTGTGTCTATGATCATCGTTTAATTTTATACGCCGATTGTGTTGTAATTCAAACGGCTATCCTCTGAAACCGAAATGGAAAAGACATATAGATAGTTATGTGATCTTCGTAGTTTTATCTATACACGCACGGTCGTGTCTCTATATATGGATGGCTACATAATGAATAGATAAATACGAATAAATATATAGGCTCTGTATGAGAATTAGACAGGGAATGACCCTCGCATTAAACCATAGGCCGTTTTGTATTACTCTCTCTCTCTCTCTCTCTCTCTCTCTCTCTCTCTCTCTCTCTCTCTCTCTCTCTCTCTCTCTCTCTCTCTCTCTCTCTCTCTCTCTCTCTCTCTCTCTCTCTCTCTCTCTCTCTCTCTCTCTCTCTCTCTCTCTCTCTCTCTCTCTCTCTCTCTCCCTCTCTCCCTCTCTCCCTCCTTCTCTCCCTCCCTCCCTCTCTCTCTCTCTCTCTGCTTTCTCTTTTTTCTCCCTTTCTGCTCTTTCTCTGTATAGATAAAGCATTTTCACATACACACATTGCCCGTTCCCCTCAGCAGTTATAAAGCCTTCAGTAACAGCACTAATGAAAGTCCAAAAAGGGAGAAGATAAAAAAGAAGGGAAGGGTCAATGGAGAGAGTCAAAGGGGTAGGAGGTCAGGGGAGGGAAAGGTGGGGGGGGGGGAAGATGGACACAGGAGAGAAAGGAGGGACAGAGGGGGATGAGGGAGGAAGAGGAGAGGGAGGGCCATGGGGTGTGGGGGGTGGGGAATGGGGGGGGGGTGAAAGGAGAAAGAGGAGGGTAGAGGGGGAGAGGGATGAGCAAAGGGGGTGAAAGGGGAGGAGGAGGAGGAGGAGGGGACAGGCACCAGTGATGAGGAAGGAACAGGAGGCCACTTTGATGTCCAGCGGGTCCAGCCCTCGTCGCCGCCGACCTAATGGCTTCCTGGACAAGGTTGTGTCCAGTGGAAGGGCGGAGGGGAAGGGGGAGGGAGAGGAGGAGGGGGAGGGGGGCGGGCGGGCGATGGAGGGGGTTAAGGGACGGAGGGGAGATAGAGGGGAGGTGGAAGGGGGTTAGGGAAGAGGTTAGAGGGGCGGAGGAAGGGGCCTTTGATGCTGGCCAAGTGGTCCTCGATGGAACTCCTGGCCAAGAGGAAATTGGAATGGCTCGTTCGGGCCTGGGGAAGGGACGAGCTCCAGGAGATGGATCTGATTTTTTTCTTTTTTCTTCAAGTAAATGATTTTTTTTTTTTTTTTTTTTTTTTTTTGGGGGGGGTCTATTTTGTGTGTCTCTCTTGCAAATCATAACCAGACTGGCGTGTCAGAACTTTTGAAATCTCTTTATGGATATGCAGGAATCTTTTTCTTCCTTCATCTCTCAAACACGAGCAATATATTTCATTTTTTCGGGAAGGACCAAGAGGCTCAGATCTTCTTTTTTTTCGGGAAATAACGACAGTAAGAACAATATTATATACTAATAGTATTACTGAGAGAGAGAGAGAGAGAGAGAGAGAGAGAGAGAGAGAGAGAGAGAGAGAGAGAGAGAGAGAGAGAGAGAGAGAGAGAGAGAGAGAGAGACTGACAGAGAGAGCAAGAGCAAGAGAGAGAGAGAGAGCAAGACTGAGAGAGAGAGAGAGCAAGGGAGAGAGAGAGAGGGACAGAGAGAGCAAGAGAGACAGAGAGACAGACAGACAGAGAGAGACAGACAGAGACAGAGAGAGCAAGTGAGCAAGAGAGAGAGAGAAATACATGTAATGGCGTGTGTGTGTGTGTGTGTGTGTCTGTTTAAGATTTATCTGCAGCCAAATAAACTTTGAAGTTTTCGTAGATCAACATCTTTTGACAACTCGTCATCGATCACTTGAGTCACAAGTAAGACTTCGCTGCCGACTTCCTTTCTGCGGCAATAGACTGGCGGTTCTTGCAGAGGAATCGGGTGCCGCTCGCTCTCCTTCTGGCACTGATTCCTTTATTGCATATTCGCCAATCACTCATTCTCTCTCTCTGTGTCTCTCTCTCTGTCTGCCTTTCTCTGTCTCTCTGTCTCTCTCTCTCTCTCTCTCTCTCTCTCTCTCTCTCTCTCTCTCTCTCTCTCTCTCTCTCTCTCTCTCTCTCTCTCTCTCTCTCTCTCTCTCTCTCTCTCTCTCTCTCTCTCTCTCTCTCTCTCTCTCTCTATCTCTCTCTCTCTCCATATATGGATGTACGTATGTATGTATGTATGTATGTATATATATCCACATCTATCTATCTATCTATCTATCTATATATATATATATACATAAATATATATATATATATATATATATATATATATATATATATATATATATTGTTTCTATCAGCCTTAGAAGAAAAAAAATAGATGGAAAAAGCCAGAAAAGAGAGAGAGAGAGAGAGAGAGAGAGAGAAGAGAGAAAAATAGAAATAGAAAGAGAAAGAGAGAGAAAAGAGAAAATAGAAAGAGGAAGAGAGAGAAAAGATAAAAGAGAAGGTAGAAGACCATTGGAGACCGCACGAGGTGACTCATTAAAGTTTCATATGTTTCTATGGCAACCGCGTTCTGTTTTTCTTGACGGAATCTCCGCCGCCAAATATTAAGACGTCTTGATAGATTAATGCTTCTTCCTCTTCTTCTCCTTCTTCTTCTTCTTCTTCTTCATTTATTCATTATTCTTTCGATCCGATTAGTACATTGTGCTTCTATTCTCCTTTGTATTTTTTTTAGACTTTGTTCCTCTCTCTGTGTTATCAAGTTTATAATCGATATGTCTTATTCTTATTATCATTGTTTTTTTCTATACTTAATTTTTATTATCTTCTTTCCTTTATGCATATGTCTCTTATTCGTTTCTGATTAATCATGTTTTATTAGATTTTCCCGTTTTTTTTCCCCTTTTTTATCATTTATATATTTTTTTTTCTATTTTTATGAATTAGGGTATTTTTAGAATATGCAAAAGATTATTGTAGTTTTGTTAAGACTAAAGATGTAATATGGTGTAATAGTAAATTATTAAGATATATAAAAATATAATAAAGTATGATATAATAGAGTATAATATAAAGTATAATAGTAAAATATATAATACGCATAACAGTAAAATATAGTATATGGTTAAAAGTAAATCATATGGTACATATCTTAGTGAAATGCGGTAGCGTAATATAATCGTAAATAATCATTGAAAAAAGGAAATGTTTTAGTATTATGATATTGATAATCATAAAATCATATGATAAAGATGATAGTAATAATAACAAGATAGTTTTTTTTTTTTTTTTTTTTTGGGGGAGGGGATATAACATATTAGCTCTAATTGATAAAAAAGAAATATATGTATTTGATGTTCTCCCAAACAAAGAAAAATAAAAGTAGATATAAAAACATTAAAAGATAAACGAATCAAAGAGGAAATAGATGGGTTTTGATTTACAATACGAGCCATTTCACAGCCCTTAAGCAATAACAGCCTCGCCCCGAAGGAAAACCCGTTTAAACCTTTTCTAAAAATAGGAAAAGGAAATAAGAGGATTTAAAAGCTTCTGAAGAACAAAAGAAGGAGAAGAAGAAGGTCGTACTATCCCCCCTTTCCCCCCTTCTCCTTCTCCCTCCCTCTCCCATTCCCCCTTCTTCCCCCTCCCCTCCCCCTGCCCTCTCGCTTGCCTTACCTTCATTCTGTGATGTTCGATGTCTTTTAGTTTATTTTTATTTGTTTTCTTTTTCTTTATGTTCGGTCGGGTGTCCTGTTGGGCGTCTGTCTACTTTATCTACTTTATCTTTTTCATTTTTCGTTTTTTTTTTCTCTCTCTCTCTCTCTCTCTGTATTTCACTCTCTCTCCCTTCCTTCTCTTTCCCTTTCTTTCTCTTTTTCTATCTTTTTCATCTCTTCCTTTCTTCCAACTCTCTCTCTCCTTATTCTCTCTTCCTCCATCCCTCCCTCCTTCCCTCCCTCCCCCCCTAGTCCCCCTCCCTTCTCCCTCCTACTCCCCCTCCCTCCCCCCCCCCTTCCTCCCTCCCTCCCTCCCTCCCTCCCCCTCCCTCCCTCCCTACCTCCCTCCCTCCTTATTCTCCCCCCCTCCATCCCCCGTACACTATTATAGGTCATATTCTCCGCACAAAAAGCGAAGCACTAAATCCCTGCACGTGTGAGTAGGCTCAGCAAACATATGCCCTCAATAGCCACGAGTACAAGGGACACACACACAAAGAAAGATCATGATAAACAGAGAAGACAAAGAGGAGGAAGAAGAAGAAGGTGAAGGAGAAGAAGAAGAAGAAGAAAAAGGTGAAGAAGGTGAAGAGGAAGAGGAAGGAGGAGAAGAAGAAGAAGAAGAAGAAGAAGGTGAAGAAGGTGAAGAAGAAGAAGAAAAAGGTGAAGGTGAAGAACAAGAAGAAGAAGAAGGTGAAGAGGAAGAAGAAGGTGAAGGAGAAGAAGAAGGTGAAGAAGGTGAAGAAGAAGAAGAAGGTGAAGAAGATATCTTTCAAAAGATGATGATAATAAGCAAATATTTCGTGGGGGAGATGAGAAGAAAACACTAGAAAATTAAGAAGAAGAAAAAGGAATGAGATGAAGAAAGAAGATGAAGTATAAAGAAGAAGAAAAAAAAAAGAAAGGAGAATAAAAAGATAAAGTATAAAAAAAGAGATGAAAGAGAAGAAGGAGGAGAAAGTAGAAGATGAAGAAGTATTAAGGAGAAGAAAAAGAAGACGAAGAAGTGCAAAGAACAAGAAGAAAGAAAAGCCAACAACAATAAGAAAAAAAACAAATATCGAAATAAAAAAAACAAAATCAATACCAATAAAAGTAATACCTTCCCAAAAAAAGCGATAAAAAAGAGAGATTAAAAAAAAGAAAAGAAAAGAAAAAGATAAAAAAAAAACTCCACGTCAAACTAAAAGCCGAATCTTACTCCTCTTCCTCCATCCATCCACCAGGGCGGCCGTCCTCCCAAAAAAGACCTTCCGACCCGCCGTACCTTTTTAATCTCTCGGCAAATATCGTAGCCTGAAGGGCAGGTGTGGAGGCAATTAAATGGTCAATGAATGCAATAAAACGGGTCGCGCTCTTGTGCCGTGATATGAAAGGTCTTGTTTAAGGATTACGACGGAAGCTGGTCACGGCTGCGGGATTTCGGCGAATCAAAGACTTGATTTCTTCGTCTTACCTGAAGGATTGGGGGGGGGGGGTAGATAGAGAGGGGGGTAAGGGTAAGGGTAGGGGTAGGGGGGGGGTGGAGGCAGAGTTAGAGAGGGAGTTGGGCCGAGTGGAAGGAGAGGAGGTAGGGAAGAGGAGGAAGACGGAGATGGAGATAAGGATAGAGGTAAAGAGAGTAAAAAGGAGAAAAGGCGAGAGAGAGAGAGAGGGAGAGAGAGAGAGAGAGGGAGAGAAAGAGAAATAGAGAGAGAGAGAAAAAAAGAAAGAAAATAATTTACAGAGGAACAGAGAAAGAAAGAAAGAAAAGATATATATATATATATATATATATATATATATATATATATATATATATATATATATATATATATATATATATATATATATAGCGATATAGCGAGAGAGTGAGAGAGAGAGAGAGAGAGAAAGAAATAAAGAAATAGAGAGAGGAACAGAGAAAGACGTTTCAAAAAGAAAGCAAGTCAGCCAAGGGATCACGGCGCCAGATTTGAGAACGAAGCCTTCCCGCGCCCAACCACGCCCACTGACCTAGCCCTTTACTCACGCCACCCACACAAGCTCCAACCCCCCCCCCCCCTACCCCCTACCCCCTGCACCCTACCCCCTCTCACCCCTTCCTCTCATCCGCTCATCCCCTTCTCAATCTTCATCCTATTCTCTCCCCCTCCCCCTCCCCCCTTCCCCCTCCACCCATCTCCTCCAACCCTTCCCCCTATTCTCTCCCTCTCCCCCCTCCCCGTTCCCCTTCCCCCTCCACCCATCTCCTCCAACCCTTCCCCCTATTCTCTCCCTCTCCCCCCTCCCCGTTCCCCTTCCCCCTCCGCCCATCTCCTCCAACCCTTCCCCCTATTCTCTCCCTCTCCCACCCTTCACCCCCCTTCACCACCACCCCCACCCCCACCCCCACCATCTCCCCCTTAACCCACCCACCCACCCACCCTCTTTACGCCCACTAAGCAGTGTAACAATCCTCTCTCTTCCTCTTTGTCTCTCGCATATGAGATCTCTTTCACCAACACCCTGTAATCACTTACGACTCTTCTGAGAACTCTTACGACGCCGAAGACAGGGATAAGTATGCCTGGGAAATCTGAAAGACACGAGGGAGATCTCCAAGACAATCCCCACTCACTGCCCCTCCCCTTCTACTCTTCCTTTTTTGTTTCTTTTCTTTCTTTTTCGTCTCTTCTTTCCCCTCCCCCTGTCATTTCTTCTCTGCCCACCTCATCTCTCTCCTTCTCCTGCCCTTCCCTTCCTCCTCCTTCTTCTCTTCCCCTTCCTTTCTTCTTCCTCCACCACCCCTGCCCTTCCTCCTCCTCCTCCTCCTCCTCCACCACCCCTGCCCTTCCTCCTCTTCCTCCTCCTCCTCGTCCATCTATGCCCTTCCTTCTCTTTCTCCTCCTCCTCCTCCTTCTCCTCCTCCTCCTCCTCCTCCTCCTCCACCACCCATGCCCTTCCTCCTCCTCCTCCTCCTCCTCCTCCTCCTCCTCCTCCTCCTCCTCCTCCTCCTCCTCCTCCTCCTCCTCCTCCTCCTCCTCCTCCTCCTCCTCCTCCCCCTTCCTCCCCTTCCTCCTCCTCCTCCTCCTCCTCCACCACCATCCATGCCTTTCCTCCTCCTCTTTCTCCTCCTCCTCCTCCTCCTCCCCCTTCTCCTCCTCCTCCTCCCTCCTCCTTCTCCTCCTCCTCTTCCTCCTCCTCCTCCTCCTCTCCTCCTCCTCCACCCCTGCCCTTCCTCCTCCTCCTCCTCCTCCTCTTGCTCCTCCTTCATCTCCTCCCACTTTCCCCAGACTGCAAGTAAGTAGTTTTGCAATGGCTTCTCTTCTAAGTCGCAGTTTATCTGCATGATAGGGTGGTTGAGCTTGCAACCTCCCCCCCCCTTCTTTTGCAACATGAGTTGGGGCTTCTTGTTGACGTATAAAGGACGTAGAAACGTTAATTATTTTTTAATCCTCATCCTTCGCCTTATCATGTATCGTTTCCTTCACTTGCCTAATCTCTTCCCCTTCTACCATCATTCCCCTGCTCTCTATCACGGAACAGACGATTAGAGAGAAGATAAAGAGAGAAAAATTGAGAGAGAGAGAGAAAGATAGATAGATAGATATATAGATAGAAAGAGAGAGAGAGAGAGAGAGAGAGAGAGAGAGAGAGAGAGAGAGAGAGAGAGAGAGAGAGAGAGAGAGAGAGAGAGAGAGAGAGAGAGAGAGAGAGAGAGAGAGAGAGAGAGAGAGAGAGAGAGAGAGAGAGAGAGAGAGAGAGAGAGAGAGAGAAAAAAGAGAGAGAGAGAGAGAGAGAGAGAGAGAGAGAGAGAGAGAGAGAGAGAGAGAGAAGAGAGAGAGAGAGAGTGGGGGGAGTAGTGACACAGAAACAGTCAGATAGAAAAAGAATTATAACGATCCCACATATCTATAACTGATGATAAAACCTTCTGTATTTTCGAAACCCAAATAATTGCTTTGCCCTTGGATATTTTTGTCATTTTATATTCTCAAATCCCGTCGCGAAGGACACTGTCATAATAAAGACATAAAAAAGTGAGCTCGTGAGGATAATGTTACATTTATGACAGCGCTGTGCCTCCGCGTTGACGTAATGAAAACAAATGCCGGTCGGGGGGAGGGGAGGACTACGAGCCTACGACACGTGGGTAATATATCTACGATACATCTTTTTAATCTAATTCCTTTCATGTTAACGTCGAGGCTGTGTATAGACTGAGGGCGCGGAGGTCTTGATGTAGGTTTATATATATCACTGTAGATATTGTTTAATCGCGTGTTAATAACTCGTCGGCTGGTAATGATGAAAGCAATTGTCTAGGGGATACGAGGGTCGTAAACTCCGACTGCTTCTCGTTTTATTGTCTGTGTTGCTCTGATGGCGAAGCAAATTATCTGATATAACTATTCGAAAAGTATTTCTTTTAAGCTTTTATCTTTTATTTGATTTTGGTTATTTATTTAGTGTGATTTGCTTATTTCCGAGAGAGAGAGAGAGAGAGAGAGAAGGAAAATATAAAAGAGAAGAGAAAGTAATCGTGATGATTAATGATGATAAAAATAGTAATGATAATATTGATAGATAGTAATGATAATGATGATTCAAATAATCATGATAAGATTCAAAATAACAACATAAAAATAATGATAATACTAGCCATAATAATATATAAAACACTGAATTCCCAAGATATATCTAATCGAGGCAATCTAAACGCACAAACTCACATTCGTTGCTGTTTATCTATTTGTTTATATTTTACAACATTTTTTTAAATATTTTTTCGTTGAGAGAGAAAAAAAATCCCACTTCAAAGATGACCGAAAACGATATTTAATGTTCATTTTCGGAGGTTTCATGTGTTTGCCGAAGTCACTGAGCAAACACGCGAAGATACTGCGGGTTAAGCTTATATTCAAACCCAAAGATTTTTTTCCTTTCTTTTCTTTTTTTCTATTTTAAAGGAAGATATTCCGCCTTGGAAGATGTCACGCGAGGCAAGAGATCACGCATGGATTGAAATTATGTACATTGAGATATTTAGATAATTTTTAGATAATATTTAGATATTTAGATAGGATTTGGTCTAATAATTTTTGATAATATTTAGATATTTAGATAAGGATTTGGTCTGCTTGCTCTGCCTCCTCTTCCGATTTGCTTAGAAAGAGAGAAAGAAAAAAAAATGGATGAAAGATAAAAGAAAAATAAGATTAATCTGAGGAAAATAAAATCTGACTTTCGTTGCGTTATGTAAGATTCAAGAGTAAATTCGAAAAGAGAGATGGATGATGATTATGATGAATGATAATAATACGTGATGATTGTTATCGCTAATTATGATGATAAATTAGATTAAACAAATATGAAACATAAATCGTCAGAGATTGAATCAAACATGTAAGGAAAGATATGATGAACAGGAAATGATGAAAAGAAATAAAATAACTGATAGATATATAGTCAGATAGATAGATAGATAGATAGAGTGAGAGAGAGAGAGAGAGAGAGAGAGAGAGAGAGAGAGAGAGAGAGAGAGAGAGAGAGAGAGAGAGAGAGAGAGAGAGAGAGAGAGAGAGAGAGAGAGAGAGAGAGAGAGAGAGAGAGAGAGAGAGAGAGAGAGAGAGAGAGAGAGAGAGAGAGAGAGAGAGAGCGAGAAAGAGAGAGAGAGAGAAAAGAAAGAGAGAGCGAAAGAGAGCGACAGAGAGCCATCCATGCACGTGAGAGCGAGAGGAGGGGAATGCAGGCGAGGATGACTTACGGTATCACTGAGGGCGTAATCGAGTTAGCGAGAACTGCTCTTTTTACCGCTGAGGGGAACTCACGTAACGAGGGGTCCCCTAGCCTCCCCTTACCCCCTACCCCGCCACATCTCTCTTCCCGACCACTCTCCTCCCTTCCTACGCCCCTCCCTTTCCCTTTCTTTCCCTCGACCCCCTTAACGCCCTCCTTTTCCTTCCCTCAGCTTCTATTTCCCCTCTCCCCTTTCCCTTCCCCCTTCCCTTCCTCTCCCCCCTCCCACCCTCCTCTACTCCCTTTCCCTTTCCCCTCCCTTTCCCTTTCTTTCCCTCGACCCCCTTAACTCCTTACTTTTCCCTCTTCCCTTCCCTTCCCTTCCTCATATCCCTTCCCCTTCCCCTTCCCCCTTCCCTTCCTCTCCCCCCTCCCACCCTCCTCTACTCCCTACTCCCTCTTCAACATCTATATCAATCTCCCCACCCCCCCTCCATCCCCTCTACCCCCACCTTCGATGAATGTAGATGCGAGTCCAGAGAAGGGGAAGGGGGAGGGGGAGGGGGAGGGGATGCATAATTCAATATATTATCATTAACTAATGTATTCTGATGTATTCCTTGTCAGAATGTGATGAAAGGGGTATGATGTATGCATGTAGAAGATGCCGTACCTACCCTCAAGTGCCAACACAAACAAACAAACACACACACACGAACACACACACACACACACACACACAATCACACACACACACACACACACACACACACACACACACACACACACACACACAATCACACACACACACACACATACACACACACACGTACATACATACATACATACATACACACGCGCACACACACATAAAAAAAGAAAAAAAACTCGCACATTCAACCACTATTTCAGATTCAAATACACCGAAGTAAATTTGTAAATTCATGCATTTGAAAATTATTAAATGAACGTTTACTTGAACTGAAATGCGTGATAAGTATATTATGTCCCGGCCATTATAAGCGCAGGCACAATATATATATTCCCATAATTTTAGGCTCGAATTATAATAGTTATTAAATGAATAAGCGGCGCTTCGGTGTACTGTTCTGGAAGTATATCTATTCAAAATATATGTTAGAAATAATGTTAACAATTATGATGTAGATAACAAGAATAGTAATGATGATGATGATGATGATAATAAGAATGGTAATAATGATAATTACAAAGATAGAAATAATAGTAATAATAACACAAACATCCGTACACACACATATATATGTACAGACACTCGCATACATACACACGTGCATACATACGTACATATACAATCAGGGTCACTTCACTGTCTAAAACATCACCCTCACGCCCTCTCGCCCTAACGCCCTCGCACCCTAACGCCTCCACGCCCTTACGCCCTCACACCCTAACGGCCCCACGCCCCCACGCCCTCACACCCTAACCCCCCCACGCCTCCACACCCTCACGCCCTCACACCATAACGCCCCCACCCCCTCACACCCTAACGCCCTCACGCCCTCACTCCCTCCTGCAACTTCAGCGCCTTCGCCAGAGGGAGAAAGACGCCTTGTTGCCAAACGCCTAACGCTGTTCCTCTCGTTCCACAGCCGCACTTTTTATCATTTCTTTTTCCTTTCATCAAATATCTTATAGAATAGAAATAAAATAGAATAACACCCCCTTGCAACCTTACACC
>BOPN01002066.1:162500-167500 GCA_017312705.2 Penaeus japonicus | reverse complement strand
CGGGGCTAAAACAAAAAAGAAGGTGCTATATACTTTTATAAATATTTGTTTCTTTCTGTGCGTTTAAGCTTCCGGTTTGCCGAGGTAATGTACCGCTCGCTTTGCCTTCGTCAATTATCCTACTAAAACTTACAAAAGCAACGGATGACTGTGACTCTAAGGCCTTTAGAGATAGATACAAGGCCGCGAGACTGTCTCGAAGGAGAGAGAACATTCCAATGGAGAGCTGGCGTTCCCTTGGGATAAATACATTTAGAGATCTGAAAAAAGACGAGCATATTTCGAACTCGTATTCTCTCTCTCTCTCTCTCTCTCTCTCTCTCCCCCCCCCCCCCCGCCAGACACGGAGGGCCGTTGAAGGGAAGGGGGGGGGGGGAGAGAAAGGGGTGAATTGCAAAGGGGTATGGAGTGCAAAAGAGCTCGGATGGGAAAGAGGGAGAGGGAGGGAAAGAAAGAGGAAGGGGGGAGGGAAGAATAGGGAGGGAAAGGAGGCGGGAGGCGGAAAGAAGAGAAGGAGTAGGAGGGGACACAAAGAAAGAGAAAAGAGAGAGGAGGAAAGAAAGAGAGAAAGGAGGAGGGAGAGGAGACACGGAGGAATGGCGAAGGAAGGAAAGATGGGAGGAAGATAGGAAGGAAGGGGGTCGAGAGGGAGAGAGAGGAAGAAGGGAAGGACGGGAAGAAGAGAAGGGAGGGGAGAGCGAGGGGAAACAAGGAGAGGCGGAAAGGGGGCTGTGTCGGACTCCCCTGTTTTCATCAACTGGTCCGGTAACACAATTATGGCGTAATGAACCGGCCCGCTTCCTCCCGATACTCAACCATTTCCAGGAAGCAGACTGAGGAGGGAGGGAGAGGGGAGGGAGGAGGGAGAGGGGAGGGAGGAGGGTGGGAGGATGGAAGGAGGGTGGGAGGGAGGGAGGGAGGGAGAGAGGATGGAAGGAAGGGTGAGAGGAAAGAGTAGGAGAGAGGTAGGTAATGAGGGAGCATAGGAGATGTATGAGGAGTAATAGGGAAGGTAGGAAGAAGAGGAAGAAGAGGAGGAGAAGAGGAAGGAGAGGAGGGGGAGGAGAAGAATGAGAAACAGGAAAAGAAAGGAAAAATTGGAAATCAAATTATTCGCACGAAAAGGATTGAAGCTTAAAGGGAGAACACGTGCGTCCGCCACATCACTCCTCGAGCAATCACGAAATGCAATCCCCACGAGCAAATACAACAATTAAAAAAAAAAACGATTAATGAAAACCCGACCTAGAGCAAACAGTTCGTTACCTCTCCCTCCTTCAAAAAAGATTAAGCATCTGATAGTTCACCCTCGTAACAATATAGCGGAAGGGAGACCCACTCACACACAAACACACACACAATCGCACAATCGCACACACTCGAGCGTCCTGTCATCACCACTCGCCACGGTGGAGTGCGGAGTTATATCAGCGACAATAACGTGTGGTGGAGTGTGCCGGACCGCACGACACCTCCCCCATCAAGTGCCCTCCGCCAGGCGCTCTAGTGCCCCTATCCCCCTGGTCGTAACACTACCAATATTTCGCCGCTTTGTTTCGTTGTGAGAAGATTGTCCACTGTGGGTTGGTGTCTGGCGACTGTTCGGAGAAAGTTACTTTGGGAAAGGGTTAGCTTCCGGGTAATGGTTCCTCTCTTGTTTGATCTGAGGTTTTCGAAATTTGGAGACAGAATGCGCCGTTTTTATCTATTCCAAAATATGATGACAGTCTATGATTCTTGTGTATGATTTTCTTCTCCACAATTCCAATAGATTTATTGCGTTTATACATATATATATATATATATATATATATATATATATATATATATATATATATATATATATATATATATATATATATGTGTGTGTGTGTGTGTGTGTGTGTGTGTGCATAGGTATATGGAAAGACAGGGAGGGAGAGAATAAGAAAGAGACAGAAATAAATGTGAGTGTGTGTGTGTGTGTGTGTGTGTGTGTGTAAGTAGTAAACATGAATCACATTTTAGATAAGTACAAACGTAAAAACCTTTATTTACTTGTGTTTCCAGCATGCGTGTTCCAATGGTTGCACAGAGAATGCCAATGGTTTTTGTTTGAGCATGTTCTTACTTTACACAGGATGATCTGGACTCTTCAAATACAGGCCATTAGTCAGGGGTTCTAAGCATACTTCTTTGATTGCACAAGCGAGGGAATTCAATCAGCCTCTTCGTTGCTGTACATACAAAAATATTGGTGGAATCAGCAGCACTCATACACACGTACTTCAGAGTAACTAATACACACACGTACACACACACGCATACAACCACACACAGGCATACACATACTAACAAAAACACAAACACCTAATCAGCACACACACACACACACACACACACACACACACACACACACACACACACACACACACACACACACACACACACACACACACACAGACACACACACACACACACACGCACATCACTCTTCTTACATCTTAAGGAGTCTCTCAGCCTCTTCCGGAAGTATCACGGCCCTCTTAGAGCGAATCACGGGTTTCCGAGAGCTTATCTCTGCCTCGGATGGAACCAATGCCAGCTGCTCTATGACACATGACCCGTGACGACACCAGCTCTTCCTCTCCTTTCCTCGCTCCTCCCTCACCCCTTTCCTCCTTCTTTATTCCTCCTTTCTTTCCCCCTCCCTCTCTCTCTCTCTCTCTCTCTCTCTCTCTCTCTCTCTCTCTCTCTCTCTCCCTCTCTCTCTCTCTCTCTTTCCGTCTACTCTACTCGCTTCCTTCGACAACTTTATCTTCTACTTTGTATTCATGGTTCCTTGAATTGCATTTTAATGGCAACCGTTTGCTTCTCTTACGAGTGGCGGGGAATGACCCTAGAATACAGAGTGGGGAGGAGCCGGAAATATGGAGGGCGCCCTCAGGCTCTCCCTCTTTGTCATTCAGCTGTCACGTCTGTTATTTACTTTTAGAGAGCGCGGGGGTCGTAATGAATGGTGCTCTGAAGTAACTAACTACTTTGCTCCTCCCGCTGCGAGTTATTTTGCAGGTGCATTGATCAAATGAGAGCAGAAAATAGAAGGGGGGAAAAGAATTACGGACTATTTCTTAATCTATGTGATTACTGCCATTAAGAAAAAAGGGGGAACGAACGAAACATGCGTAAGTGCAAAATGTTTTGAACTCTATACTCCATAGCGCGGGGTTATAATATTTCAAAGTCGTGTCTTGAGCGCTTTCATTACCGACGCATAACCATGAACAGAGAGTCGGAGAATCCCTGCATAATCTCCCAGACCATCCCCGCAGTCATGAGGTGGATCCGAAAATGGCAACAATTCATTACCATCAAAATCTGAATCTTAAAATGAAATATTCCCGCGCCCGGACCAGAGCTTGCCGCCATTGTGAGTCGCGCGCCAGAGATTCGGAATGTAAACGACCTCATTGTAGGGCTTTACTGCGCTTATGCTTCTGATGATGGCTGTTGCTGCTGCTGCTGTTGCTGTTATTGCTGTTGCTGCTGCTGCTGTTGCTGACTGAGTCTTTGGCGGCTGGAAATGCTTAGTGTATCGCGTGCTGTGGCGAAGAGCTAGGCCTATTTCCAGTAGGGATTTGTTGGATATAGACATTTGGATCAATATTGATTTACTCATTTGGCCATCACTTGGATATTGCAGAACTACACACAACACACAATAACGATAACATTTTCAAATGCAAAGCAAAACAGACAAGGAGGAAATGGGAAACAATGACAGATAAATTCACTCTAGGAAATATAACCACACACATTTAGAGAGAGAGAGAGAGAGAGAGAGAGAGAGAGAGAGAGAGAGAGAGAGAGAGAGAGAGAGAGAGAGAGAGAGAGAGAGAGAGAGAGAGAGAGAGATATAGACAGAGAGAGCGAGCGCGCACAAAGCTGTTTCCTCTCCCTAACAAATAATCTGATGTACTAATAGAGGGTTTAGGAAAGAAATCAAACTGCCCATCAAGCGAAGTTGCTACAAGTGCCACTCGAAAGCCCTCCACGTTAATAAGTGAAGGACCACTCGAGCATCGGGAAGTGTGTCTGCTCTCTGATGGAAGTTTAACTGTTGTCTGATGTCATAATGGCACGCTTTAGCAACCTCTGTTGTTTGGCGGCTTTAGTGGTGGCAGATTTTGCCTTTGGAGGTTCCTGTTTCTTGGCTGAGGTTGTCTTCTCTATTTTGTGGGTGTTTGTTATGTGTTCGGTGTTATTTCTTGTCATTGGTGTTATTTCTTGCTGCCATCGGTGTTATTTCTTGTTGTCATCGGTGTTATTTCGTGTCTCTTTCGTGTATTGTGTTTTCGTGTGATTATTTTCATTCTTCTTGGCTAGCAACAGGAGCAGTCCCGGTCCTCTTGTTATCTCGATAATTTATGTCAACATCATTAAGCTTAACAGTTCCATCATGCTATATAAAAAAATAAAAAATCCAAAAAGCCCGGAAAAAAGTCCAGCAAACCATTACATTCCCCATCACATAAAGTGTCTCCATCGGATATTGACTCCCTCCCCCCCAAAAAAAAAAAAAAAAAAAAACGAAAAAAAACGAAAACCAAAAAACGAAAAAAAAAAAAATCAAAATTCCTCCAGATATAGAGAGAAAAAAAAAAGTCACAACTGGAAACTCCATCAGTGCAACTTTGCAGCGCGAACTCAGAGTCCAATTTTCTCTTGTAAACAATGGACTCTATAGCTCCCGTCAGTCTAGGGAATGGAAGGGAAATTGTGCTCGTGACGCATCATGAGGGCGATAGGTAATAAGCTGAGTGTAATGAGTGCGTTAATGATTGTGAAATGATTGTGAAAATAGCCTTAGACTTGCATAGAGGCAGTTCATGTCGATGGCTCTAGTGGATGTCATGTCATTTGATTATTGGTAGAAGACAATATGGTTTAAAAAAAAAAAACTATTGTGATAGTAATGATAGTGAAATGATTGTGAAAATAGCCTTAGACTTGCATAGAGT
>BOPN01002066.1:155000-157500 GCA_017312705.2 Penaeus japonicus | reverse complement strand
CTCTTCAAGAGGAGCATCAAGAGGCTAAGATGTAAAGCTAATAGGAGCAGTCGTAACAACAGCTGCTGGCTCTTCCTCGGACACTACAGTTTCCCGCCGCTGATCCGACATTCGTCTCAGGGTTGCCACTCGATGCGCGATACGTTCCCGCCTTTTTTTTGGTTGTATTGGTAGTCCTGATTTGAGAAAAGGGGATACGTATATTTGCTTTACCTAAGAGATTTTTTCAAAAATCCGAAACAAGTTCTTTGTCAGTCTTCCTTTTCTCTATAGATTCACCGAGTCTTTTTTCTCCCGAAATTGTCTTAGGATACTTGGCAACCTGGAACGACTATAAACTGTTGAATGGTCCTTGATACAGACACAAGGACATAATTAGCGCTCCTGTTGTAGTAATTTGGACTTCTCTCACATATGGCTAAAGGGGTTACTGCTCTTGATGATGTTACAGAGTTTCTCTCATTTGTCTGAATAAAAGAAATACATCTTATATGTTAGCCACACACACACACAAACACACACACACACATATACACGCACACACACACACACACACACACACATATACACACACACACACACACACACACACACACACACACATACACATACACACACACACACACATCCATATACACATTGCCCTAATCCATTTCCATATGATCCCAAGCAAAACAAAGGCAGACACAAGCAAATACGAATAACTCTTTATTGAAGCACCACGAAACAATCTGAGCAGAAGCGCAAGAAGTGGCGGGGGGTGGGGGTAGGGGGAGGGAGAGGGGTGGGGGGGCGTACGGCGATTTAAGACCCATCGAGGCTATCGGCTTGACGCTCCCTGCTGCCTCTTCAGGGCGAGGGTCAACATCCCTGAGTGCTCTCCCCTTCTTTCGCTCCTTCAACCTTTTGCTCTTTCTCTCTCTCTCTAGGTGTCTCTGGCTGGCTCTTTTTTTCACTCTCCGTCTCTGTCTCTCTCTCTTTCTCTCTTTCTCTCTTTATCTATCTATCTTTCTCCCTTTCTTTCTCTCTCTATCTATTTATCTCTCTATCTCTCTCTTTCTCTCTATCTATCTATCTTTCTCTCTCTCTCTCTCTCTTTCTTCCCCTCCTACCCGAGTTCTTTAATGGATAAAATCAGAAATGAATAGGATAAAATGGAAGGTGAGTGAGATTAATAAATAAGTGGTTAAGAACGCAAGGAAATGTACGAATTTTAAGAATTGAAAAAGAGGGAAAACAGGTAATGAAGGTAGAGAAAAAGAAATAATTTTACAGGTAGTTTTCTCCTTCCTCGCACCTTCCCCAAAACCAGCCTCGCCCCCCAAGCCCTGAGCCCTAACCCCCATCCCAGTTTTCATTCCCTATTCTCTACCACCCCCGCCCCCCCTCCCTTACCCACTTCCCATTCCTACTTTCCTCTCCTTTATCCTTTTACCCTTTCCCATTCTTTTAGCTTCATCCCCCATCCCCATCCCGCTCTATCCCTACCAATCCCTCAAACCATTCTCTTGCTCCCCACTCCTCTCCTTCCCCCCGTCAATTCCCTTCTCTTTCTCCCCACTCCCCTCCCTTCCCCGCCAACCAAACCCCCACTCTTTTCCCCTCTTTTTTCCCCTCCTTCCCTACCTCCCCTTCCCTCCCCCTCCCCTACACCCAGTCCCATTCCTCTAATACCAATTTCATCCATCCTACCTTTCCCCCATCCCCACCCCCCCAACCCCCACACGCCTCCCTCCATCACCTCCCCTCACCCCCAACCCCACCCCCCACACACCTCCACCTCCCTCTCCCTCCCTCCCTCCCTCACCCCATCCCCCATCCCCCACCCCACACGCCATCCTCCATCACCTCCCCTCACCCCTCACCCACTCACCCCTCCACCCCCACCCCTGGAGTCAGCGCCACCAGCGTTTAGCACTTGTGAGGCCGCCCAGGCAATTAAGTGCTCACTAACCCCTCGCTATTAAGAGCTAATAATCGTCGGCTCTGTTATCGACCGGGGATGAATGGCGTTTAGCGAGACAATGGAGAGGTGGGAGGAAGATGCTGCGTCTGGGGGGGGAGGGGAGGGGGGGAGGAGGTGAGGGAGAGGGATGGGGTTGGGGTTGGAGAAGGGGTGAGGGAGGGGAAGGGAATTGGGAAAAGGAGGAGTTGGGGTTTGAGAAGGGGTGAGGGAGGGGGGGGTTAGGGGGAGTTGAAGAAGGGGAGGGGGAGGGAATTGGGGAAAGGGAGGAGTTGGGGTGCTTCGTTTAGAGATAAAGGGGGAGGGGGGAAGGGAAAGGTGAGGGAATTGTATGAGGAGGTGATGGGGAGGGAAAAAAGTTGGAATTTGGGGGAGGGAAGAAAAGAGGGAAATGGGGAGGTCAGGATTCAGGAAGGGAGATAGAGAAGGGGGAAAGTGGGGGAGTGCGAAAAAGTGGGGGAGGAAAGAGGTTGGGAAGGGGAAAGAGGTGAGAAGAGGTAATGGGAAGGGTTAAGGAAGGCAGATTTGGCAGGAGAA
>BOPN01002066.1:137500-145000 GCA_017312705.2 Penaeus japonicus | reverse complement strand
CATATACATGAACACACACACACACACACATACATACACACACACACACACACACACACACACACACACACACACACACACACACACACACACACACACACACACACACACACACACACACACACACACACACACACACACACACATATCCAAGACGTTCAAGCAATAAAAAAGTTACGAGAGAAGAAAAAACTTTAAATTTTTAAACCGAAGATCTGATAAAAAAGAACGAAAGTTATAGTAAAAAGAAGAAAAAAAATACATAAAGAATGCACAGCAATGCGAGAAAAAAACATACGAAGAATGTCGAGAGAAGAAAAGAGAAAACCGCAAAAACAAAGCAAAACAAGAAGGAGCAAACAGTAAACAACAAAGACGAGAGACGAGAAGAAGGCAAGAGAAAAGATGAAACAAAAATAAAAAACACTAGAAAAAATAGAGAAAAAGAAAATAAGAAGATGATAAAAGAAGGGCGATATAAATATTGAAATGAAAAAAAATAAGAAAACAGAAAATGAACATAAAAAAAACAGATGTCAAAGTCATCCAAAAAATGAATAAACAGGGAAAGCAAAAATCAAAGAAAAAACAGAAAAAAAGACAAACAGAAAATGAAGAAAAGAAAGAAAAAAGTGAAAGAAGTTTCTTTAAGACAAGACCGGAGGAGACGTCGGATGAACGCAGGTGTGAAATGTGAAATTATCCAGGTGGTTGAGGGCAAGCTGGAAGGGGAGGTGGGGGGGGGGTACGAACAAGGGGTGATGGGGGAGGGTTGGGTAGGGGAAAGGGTTGGGGGTGAATAAGGGGTGATGGGGGAGGGTTAGTGTAGGGGGAAGGGGAGGGGGGTAAACAAGGGGTGATAGAGGAAGGGAGGGGGGTTGGGGTGTTAGTGTCTGTAGGGGTAGAAGTGGGGGGACGCGAACCAGACAATGAAGGGGGAAGGAGATGAGAAATAGGGGATAGGGGAGGGGTGCGAAGAAGGATAATGAAGGGGGGAGGGGGGAGGTGAAGAGGGGGCAGAGGTTGTGTTACTCGTGTCCAGTGAGGAAGAGAAAGTTTATAGTAACAACTGAAAATAAAGGTATTGATGAAACAGATTGACTTCAGAATGTAAGAGATGTAATCGACGCGATTCGAACCTCTCTTGTCATCAGAATTACATGAAATTCCATGTAATTCTGATAAAGAAATGATTGAAGAACTTCAATTACATGTAAAGTTATTCAGTCTCATTGATATCTTTGTCTTAAGTCTTCTTATTCTAGTCTAATGTTAGTCATGTTTGTTTGTTTGTTTTGTTTGTTGTTTTTACATTTTGAATGGTACTTAACTATTGTTTATATGGCATTTGTTTTATTCTGATTGTCTAATTGTGAACCACAGCCTCCTTTCCCTTCCTTATTTATTCTTTTATTCATCATCATGAAGTTCATTGCGATTTCATCTCTCTCCTTCTCCCTCACTCCCTCCAACCCTCTCATCTTCTCTCCCTCCCTCCCTCCATCCCTCCCTCCAATTCTCTCCTCTCTCTCCCTCCCTCCCTCCCTCCAACCCTCTCCTCTTCTCTCCCTCTCTCATTCATCCAACCTCGTGAAATAACCCCGCATCTCACCCGCCCTCTCTCTCTCTCCGTCTCCCCCGCAGGTGTGATATCCGCGGGCGTGTCAGTTCCAGTCCAGATTCCCAGCCAAACTCCCGACCTCAGCGCCGCCAACTACTGGCCGAGGCTCCAGTGATGGTCTCTGATGCGCGACCCAGACTTCACGGCGTCGCATTACTCCCAAGTGTAAGGCAAAAAAAAAAGAAAGAAAAGAAATAAGGAGGGGAGGGGAGGGGAGACTCTTGGTCCACCCGTGACACCTCACCCCTCATACCCCCTCCCCCTTCTCCAAAAGAACCCTCGAACTTCTCCCCTCTCGTTGGAAAAGAAGAAGAAGAAGGATAAGAAGGAGGAGGAGAAGAAGAAGAAGAAGAAGAGAGGTCAAAGTGAATCGATAGAATTATTATGAGTTTGTCTGTCTCTTTCTTTGTACTCCTGCGTCTGCTACCAGTGATCTGGCGTAAGTGATAGTTCCTCCCGAACCCAAGTGCGAGGAGATATAACTTGCTATCCACGTGTTGCTCTTGGCACTGACGGCCCTGTCGGTGCGCGAACGAGAAGAACATTTATATTTTCTTGTTTTGTTTTTGTACAATATTCTGCTTTTGGGCAGACGATTCATCATAGCATATGACAGTGTCAAGTTTCATAATGTATTACTGTGTTAGTAAGGAAATTTCGTAAAAGAAACTGTACCAACTTTTTCTCTGTTATCGTAACCTCCCTGGAGGGATAACAACGTAAAAGTTTCTAGATCGACTTGTGCAATCTGCGCTCATACTCCTGCCAATGTTTCAACGTCTTTCTGAAGCGCAAAGTGGACATGACGGAACAGTAGCACAGTATCCTCAGTTAGGTACAAATGCCGATGCCATTTGTAACCAGATTATTATTATTATTGTATAATGCATGCTGTCATTCATCGGTAATTAAGAATCTAAAAAAAATCAAGATAAAATACTCGTAGCTTAGAATTAATCCTTAGTTACATAAGTTGCTGTTGCCTCTGACTGCAGCAACGTGCATCCCAAAAGTCAGAACAATGATTTAGTCACAGAAAACGGGATGCGGTTGCGTGGTTAACGACAAGAGGAGTTTCGGCGCGAAAAAAAAAATGTGTCGCCAGTCGTTTTCGCTTTACTTGAAAGAAAAACAAAAAGCGGAAACATCTGGTTGTCTGACACCTATTTATTACTGTATAAAGGTCTGTAAACAAGGTGTGTATAGTGTAGTACATTGTGTAGCATAGTTATCATCTTCATGAATATACACAACATAGCATAAAACCCACGAAACTTTAAACAGAAAAAGAGACCTTTCCCTTTTTCTCCTGCACCCAAGTTTCCGTTGCCCAATATTCTCACAGAGTCGTCGTGTTTCGATATTTCCACAAGAACGTTTAAATATATAATTTTTTTTTTCTTTCTTTCTTTCTTTCTTTCCTCGAGGACCTCCCTGAGTTAAGCCTTTTTTTTTAATCACTAGTTTCCTTCCCCGCATAATAGTCAGAACTAGTGCACCGTCCCAGTGATCGTCACAATAAAAGCTATTAACGCTTCTGTACAAGGGCCTCTGTCAAGGGTTAGCCCCGCGATTGATATCACTGCACTTATGCCAAATTCAATCTGATCAGATATCAGACTTGGTTTCACCTGAATAGCACCGCATTTCACAAACTAATTTCCCATAAAATTAGCGACAAAAGACTTCATTCTGTGCGCATGGTGGGAATTTTACAGCATATTGCCATGTTCAGCGTGCTCAGCGTAGCGGCAGTGGTGTGGTGGCGCCCTCAATGGCTGTCACTTGCAGAATAGAAGCGCAACGGAGGGCGAGCGTTTACGGTGAAAATACTCGCTGATCAGGTCCTTTGCACATGCCTTAATTGATTGGTGTTATGTGAATGGGTTCTGATTTTTTTCCCCCCTTCTTTTTTTTTTCTTTTTCTTTTGCTAAGACGAAAAGCATAATAGAGGATTTTTTTTTTGGGGGTTGAATTCAAAAACGAAATCGTATTTTTTTTTTTTCTCTCTCTCTTTCTCTCTCTCTCTCTCTCTCTTTCTCTTTTGGCTAAGAGCATTTTCCAACGGATGGAAGGTATATAATGTTCAAGTATTCCCACTGTTTTTGGTTTTCTTTCTAAATCGTGGAGTTTTGGACGCTGGATTTCCATAGCACTGTGTGTATGATTTCTGCATAATATTGATTTTGCGTTGTGTCCTTTGCCGGCATTCTTTTCAGTCCTGTTTAAATTTCATGCCAGTAGTTTTCGTCACTTCCCAGAATCTCTTTGTCTTTGTCCATATTTTTGTAAATCTATTTATCCCTGATGTATATATCTAAACACTCCTAATAAGGTCATGCTAGACAGTAGCGAAGAAGCCGAGCGGTGGTGAGAGCTGTGTATGCATATGATTATATATTTCCATAGTCCAATTGATAGACTAAATAACTGGCGCCAAGGCCAGTCGCTATACCAAAGAGATGCCACTTTCCCCATTTTGCTTTTTTTCCTGTAATCTCTTTTTTTTTATCATATTTTGAAATTATTATTATTATCACTGTTATTATTATTTTTATTTTTATTATTACTATTATTATTATAATTATTATCAATGCGTTATTATTGCTATCATTACCATTATTAGTAATGTTATTATCTTTTTGTTATTATTCATCATTATAATTACACAAATTATAACCGAGCGATCGTAACTTATTGAGGGCAGCTCAATGAGACCGCAATTTCCGTCGCTCTGTAATAGTTCCCCCCCTTTTTTCCATATTTTTAAGATTATTTCTTTTTTATCCGGTCTTTGGACGTAACACATAGAAGCCTCGTGTATTAAAGATAAAAAAAAAATCAATTCCTTCATCAGCTGGTGTGGCAATGCTAGAGTTACGAGTCAGTTATGTTGTTCCAGTGAATGCATTCGAATCCTCTTTTAATTAACACGCTTGAACCCTATATGTGACTATATGTGAGAGAACCGTTTCTTTGGAAATATATGGGATAAAAAAGAAAAGAGATTTAAAACCTAATTTTATCTTGCGTGTATATTTTTATATTTACCGAGAATCTGATATGTGTAAAAAAAAAAAAAAGCACAAATTCTTCCTTAACCCTTGACTTACCTCACTGTCAAAGATAGCCTGCTGCACAATAGCGTACAGTGTTATGTTGGCCTAACCAACCTTTGTAAATAAGGATAGAAGATACGACTTAAATGTCATCATCTGAAGGAAAAGACATTACACAATTCATCCACACTTCTTCAAAAAAAATAAATAAAAAAAATCACAAGATGTTTTTAACTACAGTCATCTCAGATAGGCACCTTTTTGTATATTCAATAGGAATATATTTCCTGTTAAATTTACTTGTGATCACCGGACAGGAACCTCTAACCTCCCATCCCTCCCTCCCCCCCTACCCCCTACCCCTTCCCCTTCCCGTGCCCCTCCTCCTTCTTTCAACACCTCCCTCTCCCCCTCCCCCTCCCCCTCCCCTGTCAGGGTTGGGTCAAGGAGTCGGGGAGAGGGGAGGGGAGGGGTTAGCAGGGAAGAGGAGGGGGGAGGGGGGGGGAGTGATCCAGCAAGACCACACACGGCTAAACAGCCGCATAACACTAACATCACCTGACATCCAATTCTTGTGCCCTCTATCGTGAAATGTTTTAAGACTTTTGTACTTATTAATTAGATGGAACTGATTAAGAATTAAGAAGAGAGGACTTTCTTTCTTTTTTTTATTTATCGTTTCTTCTTCTTTAGCGATGACTATCGGGAAAAATAAAAAAAAATTAAATATGTAAAAATATTTTTGGACGTGTATCGCAGACTTGAATTAATGGGAGTGGTCATTCTTGTGTGATAGACAAATCAGCTGCCCCACCCCATCCTGGTTTTAATCACCATTACTACCATTTATAAAACCCATTTTTATAACCATTATAGTGCCAGTTATCATTAACCCCGTCAACCGCCAGTCATGTTGTGTGTAGTGGTTACTGTATGATATATAAAATATAATGAAACCTGAACCTGAGACATTTCATTCTAAAAACCCCCTTTCGAAACCCCGAGATACAAGAATTGTGACTGACTAGATGAACAGAGTCAGCATGGATTCCAAAGACTGTAGGTTAAGTCTGTGTTAATCCAAGCGTAATATTGACGCTTTAGACTAATACAAAACAGTGAGAAAAACAAAATGTCGCTTGTAGTTCAAAGTCAAGCAGAGAGCACTAGATTCAATAACTGCAACAGGGAAAAAACTGTTGCTTGACACAGGTGAGTGAGTAAAGCAATATTCAGAAATGGCAATGTAAGATTTTTTTTATGTATGACAAAGGAAAAATAAGAAAAAGAATTCAAGTCATTTGGATAAGTTGCCAATTAGTGTCAGCTGTGATCTCATATTTGTCGCGACAAGGCAAGATGGATGCTTTTGATTATTTTTTGATCCGCACCCAAAATCCCCGCAGTTGGATCTGGTCCGATGCCCCCGCTCCTCGCAGCTGAACGGATTAAATTAAACAGTGATTCAAAATAAGAGTGCGACATAGTATTTTCCCATTCTTTATATCGACTGTGAAATGAAATATCTGAACCTTGAAAAAAAAACGCAATCGCACCAGTTCCGAACCATCCATCGAGAAAAGAAAGATGAGAAGAATGAAGCTCTGGTCTCTCGTCGGGACTCCTCCGAGCGAGGCGAAACACAGGTGTATCCCCTTCAAACCTCGTGGCGAGACAGAAAACGGGAACCAGCCAGGTAAGCGCATTCGCCGGGTTAACCATAATTTTTCCCGACAAATAGGATGCGTCGCTTATTTATAATAGAGGTTTATGATAGATATACTAGTTATATAGAATTGCACTTTAAAAAAAAATCTAAGTTGATGCTTCGCCTTATTTAGATTCATTTACCGGTTTGTCAGACCCTTTTTCCAGCAAATATGCATCGCTCCTTTAAATACATTACGTAAAAATAATTATAACGTTACGTATCACTTCATTCACTTAAAAAAAATCAATATTCGTGCTCATTCACATACACTGACTTGAACATTGATATGTGTATCAAAACGGAAGACTCAAATTAATCTTGGTTACTACAAGACTAAATTCTTTTGTTTTATGTCAGTCTGCATATTCACCGGTAATAATCTACCCTACTGCTTTCCACTGAAAACTAATATAATAGAGGTTACAATACAGATTAAAACATTGAATAGAATGAAATTGTCAACATTTGATTTATTTGATATAAAATTCATAGAAATACTACAATTCATCTTGTTGTTATATATTGAATATCAACAATATCAGAAAATATATTTATTATTTCCACAACTTATCAGGGAGCATGTCTTAGGAAAATGATAAATCCAAAAGAAATGCATAAATAAATATATTAACTATTACAGCGATTTTCACATTTCAATATTTATGCACCGAAAATCCCTAAGGAAAATACATATCATCAGCATAATACATTAATCACAATCTTGAGTTTTTTTGTTTTTTTTTAACTTGGAAAAAAAAAAAATGTTGGGACTGGAATGTGAAAAGAAAAGAAAAGAAAAAATGAAACAATGGAGGTTTCTCTTCCTAATTTACTCGCAAATAATCAATTATCTTTTGTTTTGAGACGAGGTTACTCTGCACCCACATAGCTGATGATGCATTACACTTCTGCTTATGACTGATGATCATGTAATACTAAATTCTGTCTGAATTACAACATTAATCTAAAATAATGGACAGACACCCTGCACGAACAAGCACTCGCACATCTTCGTACTTATCTTCGCAGGGTCACCTTATCACAAGGTTTGAGAATATATGCTGACCAGACTGGAGATACTGCACCATTCATTGTCTCTTGTGACCAT
>BOPN01002066.1:127500-130000 GCA_017312705.2 Penaeus japonicus | reverse complement strand
ACAATAATAAAAATAATGACAGTGATAATAGTGAGTGATAATTCATTACTATTCTTACAATAGTAGTAGTAGGAGTAGTAATAATAATGATAATAATAATGATAATAATAATAACAGTAATAATGATAACACTAATGATGATGATGATAACAATATTAAGGATATAATAATAATAACAATAAAACAAATAATAACAAAATAATGATAATAACAATGATACCAGCATCAAAAACGGCTATGGACCAAGACAGATAATAATAACAACAACAACTACTAGTAATAGTGATGATGCTAATAATGATGATGATGATGATAATAAGATAATGATGATGATAATGAGATAATGATGATGATAATGAGATAACGATGATGATAATGAGATAATGATGATAATGAGATGATTATGAGATAATGATGATAATGATAATGAAGATGACAATAACCAACCAACCAAACCATAAACACACGCAAATCCACCCCCCACCCTCCTCCCCTCCCACCCTCCCTCCCTTCCCACCCCCTCAACCCCCCTCCACTCCCTCTCCCCACCCTTCCCCTCCCACCCTCCCCCCACCCCACCCCCATCCCACCCTCCACCCACCCTCCCCACCCCACTCCCACCCCACCCTCCCCACCCCCTCCCCACGCCCCCTTCCCACACCCACCCACCATCCTCCATCCCTCCCAGCTCACTCACCCAGCTTGGTGCACCTGTACTGCTCGGCGTCGATGAAGTCACAGCCGTAGGACACCGCCGAGGAGTAGAGGGCGCCGCCGGAGTCGTTGTAGGACACGATCACGCTCACCACCGCCCCGACGCCCGAATAGGACACGAACCAGTGGCCCAGAAGCTCCGCCGTGTTGTTGTTCTTCGTGACGGACACCTGTGTGTGGCACGGGGGACCGGGAGGGTAGGGGGAAGGGGGAAGGGGTAGGGAGAGGGAGTAGTGAGGGGAGGGAGAGGAAGGAGGGTTGGGGAAGAATTGAAGGGTAGGGGGTGAGGGAGGGGAAGGGATGGGGTGGGGAGTGAGGGGTAGGGGAGTAGGGAAAGGAATGAGGGGGAGGGGGTAGGGGGGGAGAGAAAGGGGAAGGGGATGGGGAAGAAGGGGAAGGGAAAAAAAAAAGCTCACACATACGCACTTACGTTCATATGTGTGTGTACATGTATATATATTTACAAAAACAGCCACATAGAAACGTGTACACACAAAAAAAGCACATACACACACAGGTACACACACTGTATACTATAATGTATGGAATGTGCGTGTGTGCTAATGACAATAAGATTTTTTTTCCTGTTTTTTGTCCATGACTTTATTTTTCTTTTGTCTCTTTCCTATCTTCCATAATGCCACACACGACGAAAGATGATAAGATAGAAAGAAAGATAAAAGAGCAGAAATGCCAAAAAGAAGAAGCGATGAGAGGAATAATTATGAGAAGAGAAAGCAAGAAGAAGAGGAAGAAGAGGTAGGAAGAAAATAGAAAAAATATGAAAACGGAGGAGGAGCAAAAGAGAAGAACGTAGACAATGGACGAAGAATGAAAAGAAAGAAAGAAAATAAGAAGAAAAAAAATACAAGGAAGAAGAAAAATAAAGCAAAGGAAGAAAACAAAAAAAAAGAAGAATGAAGAGAAAGAAAGAAAATAAGAAGAAAAAAGTACAATGAAGAAGAAAGAAAAAGCAAAGAAAGAAAACAAAAAAAAACAAAAAAGAATGAAAATAAATAAACAAAAGAAGTAGAAAAAAAAACAAGTAAAAGGAAGAAGAATGGACAAGTAAAAGAAAAATACAAAAAAAGAGAGAAAAAAAAAACAACAACAAATAAAAGACACAAAAAAAGAAAGAAGAAAATAGAAGAACACAAAGCACAAACAAACACACAAACAATCCCGGTATTTCGAAAATAATGAAGCCAAATGAATCTGATTTATTCCGTTTTAATCCCCCCTCTGGCGTGTCAAGAAAAGGCCATCCATCTCCCGCTTGTCTTAGATGTTATGTGGATTAGGAAATTCGAGATTGGAAGTCGATAAAGTTCGGATAATAGATGTAAGTTAATTGGAGGTAGATTGGGGTAATAGAAATTTTATTCGAGTTATGTTTGATCGTTATCTGGGAAAAAAAACGGTTTTTAGAAAGGGTTGGTGATGTACTTTTATGTATATCGCTATGCAGATGCGAGTGCGGATAGAGAGAGAGAGAGAGGGGGGGATAGAGAGAGCGAGAGATAGATAGAGAGAGAGAGAGATTAAATAGAGCGACACAAGAATGGCAGGAAGGATACGGAAAGAGGGAGAAACAAATCTCCCAACAAAAAGGATGCAAATAATAACAAACAAAAACACTCACAACCACATTCAATAGCTGAACACCTGCAAACACACACACACACACACACACACGTACAAACACACACACACACACACACACACACACACACACACACACACACACACACACACACACACACACGTACAAACACACACACACACA
>BOPN01002066.1:110000-112500 GCA_017312705.2 Penaeus japonicus | reverse complement strand
CGTGTTGATGCTGCTGCGTCTGTTTATAATAATCAGCTGATGGGACAACACTACTCACGGCCGCGCTCGATCGTTTCGTAGCTATCTATCGCACGGATTTTACCTAATCTTATTCTGTTTCGCCTGAAAATCTTACATAAAGGACAGAAATACTTGTGACTCTAACCTAACTTCTTATCTATATAGGAATTTTATGTCATCGTGTTGCGCTATACAGAGTATGAAGATAAAGGAGAAGATATCTCAGGAAGGAGAAGACATCTCGCGAGCTGGCTAATGGCGAGTCGGAGCGCGACCAGATGGCAGCACGATCAGTTGTCATTGAAGGCTGCTGTTGATCAATGCTTTTCACGAATTACCCCCTATATATGCCCTAATTACCACGAAAAATGAGGTGTAGATAATAGAACACAATGGGAAAGGACGCCGAGTTACTGGAAGCTGCCCGGAATGGCAACTTTCAAGTGGTGGAGAAGATCCTGAGCTCCAAAGCGAAGAGATCAGGACCGCTTGCAAGGTGAGTCGAGCTGATCCCCGCCCATTTCCTGGCCAAAAAAATTAAATCCAAGGTTAATAAGTGGTGTGTGAGACTACCAGGCGATTCCTTTAAGGATTTTAGGGCCGTAGGACCAGGATACGTAGATTAAGTTAGAGTCAGAGGCCCTTTTTGAACACAGGAGAGCCTAGTTGTCTGTGGAGTGCCAAGTTTGTGTTGGGACTGTCAGTGTTTCTGCTTTAGGTTTAAGGGAAACTTTGGCCCAAAATTCGGGTTTGCGACTTTATATGGGGAGTTTTGTTAGTGTCGTGCTTAGGTGGCCATGCTAGAAGTTAGGAGGAAGGAGATCATGCTGATTGAATTTGGGTTCTAGGTAGTAATAAAGAGTGTAGCTGTGGCTAGATTTATTATATGAAGAAATAGATTTTTTGCAAATTAATGACTTGCAATGACCAACTGATTGTTGATTTAGATTGTAAATCCAATCTGAAAATTAGTTTATGTCATGGAAATCCAGTGTAGTACATCTCTTGAGTAAAAGTCAGTGCGTACAATGTACGCGGAAAATGACCTTCAGTGTGTTTTTAGGGTCCTCTTTTCTTATATATTTTACAAGTAGCTATATGTATCCTGTCCAAAGGAAGATTTAATGTTGGGTTTTGTTTCAAATTGATATTGTGCATATATTGGGGGTCGATAGCCTTACCGAAGTTGGAATCCGGATTCTAGTTTGTCTGCCTTAACATTTCTTCAGCAAAGGCAGATGTGACTGAAAAGAAAGAATAATTATTTTTGCCTGCGTATGTGTGTGTGTGTTGCAGTAATATTCTGAAACCTTCACCCTCAAAAGAATTATTTTCAAACGACGATAAGAGAATGTGCTGATTTTAAACCAAAATTCATAGGCTACTCATCCTGCTACAACGGGCGGCTACTTTCTATCCTAAAAGTTATTGGATTATGAAAGCGCACTTTTAGTTCCCCAATATGTAGTGTTTACTTTTCTCATTGGTAATTCCAACACGACATCAAGCAAAAATCAACGTCTTCTTGTCATTAACACATTAGTAAATAACCAGCACCATTTTGATTGATTTAAGTGATATTGGTTTTATTTGGTATATTCCAAGTGGAGGTGAGCAGATTATAGACAGCATCATTACAGGGTGTGATATGATAAGCTTGGATTTGGTTGTAATGTGATAAGCTCTTGTCAGGTTTTGTAGCTTGGTTTTATGATTTATTACCACGGAGCACCTGTCATTAATTAATGAGTTTTGTATAATGTACATACTTTTTTTTCTTTTTCTTTTTTGATGGCCTGTATTGTTCATATCTTGGTTACTTTGTTCTATTTAGAAATGAGTTAAGTTAGATTAAGTTTCCTAGAAGTTGTGGCTCATCAGACTTCTATTTTATGGCATCTAAATGATAAGATATCTGAGCTTATAGTATTAGCAACAAGAATTTTGCAGAGTCAAGGAAGTGCTTAGAGACTGCTTGGAGACTGCTTTTGCAAGCGTTACTTCATTCCCCCTCATATTTCTCATGGAAAATCTATGCTATACAGAAAGGGGCTCTATTACTGTGTTAGAAATAATCACGGTGTCTTGAATCAAGCACACAAAATCTGCCGCTTGTGGCCATATGATTTAGAAATAGTAAAAGGACGAATGTCTCATTTGTATTCATATTTCCGTAAAGCCTTCTCAGACTGACTCTCTAAAACTGATTGTAAAAGTCTGAAGCTGGTAATGCTTTCAGATTAAAGAATAAAAAAGAGTAAAAAGTAAAAGCTGTTCCATGAATACAGTTCATAACCTTCTTTATTATACTGCAAAGTAACAGTAGGAGATATTTTCACCATGAGAAAAGAATTACCTTGCATAACGTTAACAGAAATTTTGATTACCTGAAATAACTTGAAAGATAAAAGTAGAATACAATATTCCTAAGTTTGTCATCCCTTCTTTCTTTTTTTCTAAAATGCAATGCTCTCCCTCC
>BOPN01002066.1:102500-105000 GCA_017312705.2 Penaeus japonicus | reverse complement strand
CTCATGTCGTCTTGGGGGGGTGGGGGGGTGGGAGGGGAATGGAAGAGGAGGAGTGGGAGGGAAGAGGGAGGGAGAGGTAGAGGGAAGGAGAGTGTAGGTGGGGGGGAAGAGAAGGGGAAGGGAAGGGAAGGGAAAAGGGAAGGGAAAGGAAGCAGAAGAGGGTGGTAGGGAGGGAGGAGAAGGATAGTGGTTGGTGGGAAAGGGGGGCAGGGAAGAGGGTGGAGGAGGAGGGGGGGGTAGAAGGCTTAGGTGTCAGTTGCAATCGCGACTCTAACGTCGTGTGAGTTTTTGTCTGACGAACTGCTATGTACGTGTGAGAGAGTGTGAGTGAATGAGTGAGTGAGTAAGTGAAGGAGAGATAAAGTGAGAAATAGTGCGGCCCTCCCTGTCTCACCAAAATGCCCCTGTCCCCCTCCCCTCCTCCCCTCTTGCAAGACCTCTCCCCTACCCCCTCTCCTGCAAGACCTCTCCCCTCCCCTCCCCCCCCTCCTGCAAACCCTCTCCTCTCCCCTCCCCTCCCCCCTGCAAGCCCTCTCCCCTCCCCTCCCCCCTCCTGCAAGCCCTCTACCCTCTCCCCCCCCTTCTTTTCTTTCCCATCCCGTCCTCCTCGAAAGTGTTTTGGGCTGATGTCACGTGGGTCTCGCCGTCCCCAGTGCCACAGGACTACCAACCCTATCGAAAGTAATAACAAGGGCGGATTTCCCATGAAAGGATCATCGGGGGTAGGGGAAGGGAGAAGGGAGAAGGGGGGGAGGGGGTGAAAGTCATACTCTCATGACGAGCGACGAGTGTTCGTTCGTTCGTGCAGCCTGTTGTCTTCCGGACCGAGTGGACCGACTTTAGGGCAACCGGACCGTCCGTCCGACCGAGGTGATAGTGTGAGAGAGAGAGATACAGGGATAGAGACAGAGATAGAAGCAGAAATAGAAACAGACACAGACACAGACACAGAGACAGACAGAGACAGAGACAGAGACAGAGGCAGAGGCAGAGGCAGAGGCAGAGGCAGAGGCAGAGACAGAGACAGAGACAGAGACAGAGACAGAGACAGAGACAGAGACAGAGACAGAGGCAGAGGCAGAGACAGAGACAGAGACAGAGACAGAGGCAGAGGCAGAGACAGAGACAGAGGCACAGGCACAGGCACAGGCACAGGCACAGGCAGAGACAGAGACAGAGACAGAGATATAGATACAGAGAGAGAGAGAGAGAGAGAGAGAGAGAGAGAGAGAGAGAGAGAGAGAGAGAGAGAGAGAGAGTGAGTGAGTGAGTGAGTGAGTGAGAGAGAGAGAGAGAGAGAGAGAGAGCGTCCCGACGGGGTGTGCGTTGCAGCCTCATTCACATGCAGTCGGATTCTCGTACGGGACGACTCTCGCGTCGGGCAGCAATTAAGCCCGGCAGGTTTTTCGTTTGCGGGCGTGTTACGTATGGCTTGTGTCGCCTTTCTCTCATTCTTTGTCCTGGCCGTCCAGTCGTCCTCTGTCGTTTGTCTTTTGCCAAGGCAGATGGATATGTATTTGTTTAACCCTTTCCTTGCAACTCGGGGTTAATGTGCATATGGGCAGCTGGTTATCTTTCAGATTGTATGAGAGAGGGAGGGAGAGGGAGAGGAAGAGGAAGAGGAAGAGGAAGAGGAAGAGGAAGAGGAAGAGGAAGAGGGAGAGGGAGAGGGAGAGGAAGAGGAAGAGGAAGAGGAAGAGGAAGAGGAAGAGGAAGAGGGAGAGGGAGAGGGAGAGGGAGAGGGAGAGGGAGAGGGAGAGGGAGAGGGAGAGGGAGAGGGAGAGAGAGAGAGAGAGAGAGAGAGAGAGAGAGAGAGAGAGAGAGAGAGAGAGAGAGAGAGAGAGAGAGAGAGAGTATATCTTGTATTTATCTTTCGTGCTTAAGGTATAGTTTATATGTCTTTATGTAGGCTATTTTATCTATCTATCTGTTCATGTATATTATCTAACAATCTATTTGTCTGTTTATATGTACCGTCCATCTATCATTACATATGTCTGTCTACATGTACCGTATACCATCTATCTATGTCTCGTAATATTCATACAGCTACCTATATATCTATCCAAGGTTTATTGTCACGTGACTAACAACACATGACTGAAAAGCTAAGACCATAGGACGTCTTTCATTGCCATTCCTTGCAACTTGGAAAAAAAACCTTTGCTTGCAACACGGGATGTACCCCTTTCCATGCAACTGGGAATGTACCTCTTGCCTTGCAATTCACAAGTCATTCTCACGAAAAAAAAAGGATTAGCGGGATTTTCATCTTGATAAAGTTTTTCCCTTCTTTTGTTACGTCACTCTTTGCTAGTTTAAAAATGCGGTCATTAATCCTCCGTTTTCGCCAAAGGCCCCGCCCGTGTTCGTGCTTGGGGGGTGGAAGGGTGGGGTGTGGGGTGGTTGGGGGGGTTGGCTTGGCATGCGACGCCCTTCAGTCACGGTGGCACAGGCAGCACGGGCGTAGTTTGGTTTTTAGGGGGGGGGGGGAGGGAGG
>BOPN01002066.1:85000-90000 GCA_017312705.2 Penaeus japonicus | reverse complement strand
GTGGTGGGGAAAGGGAAGGGAAAAGGGGAAATATGATGGACGTATGATGAGAGGGTATGTGTTTGCGCGAGGTGGTGTACAGTATGTGTGAAAATCTGCGCTCGTGCTGACCCATTCACGCGTATCGCGCCGTATCTGTTTATGTGTGTATACGTGCGTGCGTGAGCGTATAATGACACGTTCGTGTGCGTGCGGGAGCCCGAGTAGCTGTGTCGGCGTCCGTGCGAGTGCCTTGAACGGGGCGATTAAAAGACGCGCGTGAGGTCGCACTTGAGGCCCTCCCTCAGTTCAACGCAAGGTCGGCCTTTGCGAGGACGAGCGACCGCGCGCCCAGACCTTGGGGAGGCGGGAGTGGGGGAGAGGGAGAGGGAGAGGAAGAGGAAGAGGAAGAGGAAGAGGAAGAGGAAGAGGAAGAGGAAGAGGGATAAGGATAATGATAAGGATAGGGGGAAGGGAGAGGAAGGAAGCGAGAGAGGGAGGGAGAGAAAGGGAAAGGGAAAGAGAAAAGGAAGGAGGAAGAGAGAAAGAGAAAAGTAAGGAGGAAGAGAGAAAGAGAAAGGGAAAGGGAAGACGGGAGAGAGAAAGAGAAACGGAAGGAGGAAGAGAGAAAGCGAAGACGGAAGAGAGAAAGAGAAAGAGAGAGCATGTGTGCTTTCTGAGTGTGAGTATATATGCGAGAAAAGAAACGAAAGTGTCCGAGAAAGAAGAGAAACAAACAGAACGAAGGCAGAGGAAGCAAAGAAACGCCAACAACCAGAGAAGTCTCCACACCCTTACGTAACCGGACATTCGTGCAGCGTAAATAAATATAAACATACCTCTGTTGACTCCGTTTGCGAAGCCAACCGGCCGGCCGCCCCCCCGCCCACCCGCCCACCCGCCCGACGTCCTCATCGCGATGCCTGTCTCGGGTCTTTGCTTTTGATGGCTTGATGAGGACGTTTTATGACTTCATTTGGGGGGATGGCCACGGCGCGGCGCGGCGGTTCTGGGGTTTGGTCTCTTGCTTTTCTTTTCTATTTTTTTCTCTTTTTCTTTCTTTTTCTTTTCTTTGTTTTTGTCTTTTGTTTTTCTTGTTGTCTTTCGTTTTTCTTTTCTTTTGTTTTTTTTATTGTTTTTTATTTGTCTGTTTTCTTTCTTTTTCTTTTTCTGTTTCGTTTTTCTTTTGTTTTGTTTTATTATTTTTTATTTGTTTGTTTTCTTTCTTTTTCTTTTTCTGTTTCGTTTTTCTTTTTTTTTCTAATGTTTTTCTTTTCTTTTTTTTCTTTACTTTTTTCCTTTTTTTCTTTTTTTTCTTTTCTTTTGTTTTCTATCGTTTTTATTTTATTTTATTTTTCTTTATTATTATTATTTTTTCTTTTCTTTGTTTTTTTTCTATTTATTTTATTTTTTCTTTCTCTTTTTTTGTTCTTTTGTTTACGTGTCGTGTTCGCCCGTTCTAAAATTGTCCGCATGTGTTCAGGTACGGACACATGAACTCGCATGTTCTTGTGAGTACATGCAGACGCGTCTGCGTTACATTCTTCTGCCCTCAGTCATGATGGCGGTCTCTCTCTCTCTCTCTCTCTCTCTCTCTCTCTCTCTCTCTCTCTCTCTCTCTCTCTCTCTCTCTCTCTCTCTCTCTCTCTCTCTCTCTCTCTTTCTCTCTCTCTCTCTCTCTCTCTCTCTCTCTCTCTCTCTCTCTCTCTCTCTCTCTCTCTCTCTCTCTCTCTCTCTCTCTCTCTCTCCTCTCTCTATGTCGGTATCTTCTTTTTGGCTCTCTGGCTCTCTTTACTCTCTGTTTCTCTCTCTCTATCTATCTGTCACTATATCTCTCCCTTAATAGTTTTGGTCTTTCTCTCTCTCTCTCTGACTCTTTACTCTCTCTCTCTCTCTCTCTCTCTCTCTCTCTCTCTCTCTCTCTCTCTCTCTCTCTCTCTCTCTCTCTCTCTCTCTCTCTCTCTCTCTCTCTCTCTCTCTCTCTCTCTCTCTCTCTCTACTCTTTCTCTCTCTCTCTCTCTCTCTCTTTCTCTCTCTCTCTCTCTCTCTCTCTCTCTCTCTCTCTCTCTCTCTCTCTCTCTCTCTCTCTCTCTCTCTCTCTCTCTCTCTCTCTCTCTCTCTACTCTCTCTCTCTCTACTCTCTCTACTCTCTCTCTCTCTCTCTCTCTCTCTCTCTCTCTCTCTCTCTCTCTCTCTCTCTCTCTCTCTCTCTCTCTCTCTCTCTCTCTCTCTCTCTCTCTCCCTCCCTCCCCCCCTCTCTCTCTCTCTCTCTCTCTCTCTCTCTCTCTCTCTCTCTCTCTCTCTCTCTCTCTCTCTCTCTCTCTCTCTCTCTCTCTCTCTTTCTCCCTCTCTCTTTATTTCTCTCTCTCACTCCCTCACCTCCCTCCCTCTAAACACACACGCACATGGACACAGCTTTCAAATAGATATAGTAATTATTTATTTGATTGAATTTGATAATTGTTACGGGTTGTTGCTGGTTAAAACGAGCGGTTTACATGCATACGTAATTATTGCGCTTGCATATTCCAGTGTCCCGTTGTTAATCAGCGTGTATCTTTACATGTGGGCGTGAGTGTATGTGGGGGAGGGTGGGCGTGTGTGTTTGTGTGTGTGTGTGTGTGTGTGTGTGTGTGTGTGTGTTGTGTGTTGTGTGTGTGTTTGAGTTTGGGGGGTTGTTTGTGCGCTTGTTTACCGGCATCATTTTCATTTTACATTTTCGCTGTCAAGATTTTCAAGGGAGGGCAAGGGAGGAAAAAATGAAATAAAAATCATGAAGGCAAACGAAAAAACAACAACATAATATTAGACGAAAGAAGGGTAGATTACGATATCGCACGAAAGAATGAAAGATTATAATATCGCACGAAAGAATGGATTATGACGTCAGATAAAAGGAATCGAAAGATAATGACGTTAAACGAAATAAATAGAGATCATGCTGTCAAGATGACGAAAGATACGAACGAGGGAGATTGAACGAAACAAAAATCATTATACAGACGAAAGGCAACGTAAAAACAGAGCCTAACCCTGCACGAATAAAGCCTTCGTCACTTGCACAATGATAAATCAACATCTTGAAAGGAGTCTCTTTGTACGACAGGTACATACATTATTATTATTATTATTATTGTTATTATTGTTATTATTATTATTGTTATTATTATTATTATTATTATTATTATTATTATTGTTATTATTATTATTATTATTATTATTATTGTTATTGTTATTGTTATTATTTTTGGTCTGAGGAGAGTTGGGTTTGTAGTTCGTCCGCAGTGATTCTTTGTTTTATGTGTTTGTTTGTCTGCCTTTGTTGTTGTTGTTTGCCGAACGCGATTGGGACATTGGGAAGCTTTGATGGGGGTTGGGAGTGCCGCGGACGCCCGCGATCTCGGGTTATGTCTTATCTTGGGGGAGGAAGGGGGTTGGGGGTTGGGGGTTGGGGGTTGGGGTAGAGGGTGGGAAGGGTGAAGGGGAGAGAGAGGGAGAGGGTGAGGGTGGGAAAATGGAGGGGAAGGTGGGGTAGGAAAATGGATGGGGAAGGTGAGGAGGAAAAATAAAGGGGGAAGGTGGGGTGGGAAAATTGAGGGGGGGGAGGGAAAGTGGAGGGGTTGTGTAGGGGGGGGAAGGAGGAAGAATGAGAGAGAAAAGAGGAATAAAGGAGAAGAGGACAAGGAAGAGGCGACAGAGGACGAGGTGATGATGATGAGGATGAAAAGGAAGAAGGAAGTGGGGATGAGGGGAGAGTGAGGGGGGGGGGAGAGGAAGTAGAAGTGAATGAGAGGGGGGGGATGGAAGGGATGGAAAGAAGGGGGAAGGATAGATGGAAAATAGAAAGAGAGGATAAAGATAGAAGGGGATGGAAGGGGTTAGAAAGAAAGGAGTGGGATGAAGGAGGAATGAAAATGATAGGGAGAATAAGAGAGAGAGAAGGAAAGGAGGAGAATAAGGAGACACAGAAAAGGAGAGGTGTGTGGGGGGAGGAGAAGTAGATGATGTTGAAATAAAGGATAAAAAAGAATTAACAAATAGAAGCGAAAGGAGATGGAGGAAAAAAACGAAAGAGTAAGAGAAGAAGAGAGGGAAGAGAAAGAGACGGAGAACAACGGGAAGAGAGGACGAAAGAAGGAAGAGGGAAACGGCGGAGGAAAGGGGAGAAAAGGAGCAAAGAAAAGGATAAAAAAAGAGGGGGAAATGATACCGACGCCAAATACAATGCCGATACAGTTTTGGTATAATTTTGGTATGATTATACGTGACAATGATATAAGATAATAAAAGATGACAATACCAAGTCTAAAACGAAAGAATAATACCATAACTGTCTTGACATGATAAATGAGAGAATAATAGGAAGGATGATACGAATAAGAGTAAAACTACGAAAAAAAAAAAAAAAAATGTCAAGAGGAAATATCTCACTCCTCTCAGCAAGACCCAATTACTGATGCAAGTTGCATCCGCGTTGACCGCTTAGAGATAAAGAGATGAAGCAATGGTTGGCCGTCATGCAACAGCGCTCTTCCCTGCGCGGTGAGGTGACGTAGCTTCAAAGTCAAAAGTCTAAAGATTGCTTTTGGATGACGATAGGGAGGGGGGAAAGGGAGGGTGGGGGGGGGGAGTAGACGCTTGTCTTGCTATGATAGGGAGGGGGGAAAGAGAGGGTGGGGGGTAGGGGAGAATAGACAGTGTTTGGACGTGTGTCTTGTTATGATTTATTTTCAGTCTGGAGACTTGGTTATAGTTATTATTATTATATGTTTGTTTATCTTTATTTTTTTTTTCTTCTATGGAGTTCTTAAATTGGTTCGCATGATTTATGAATGAATGTGTAATGAGTGTTAAGTGAGGTGAAGTTATCAGTCATTTTGGCAAACTAATTAAGGACCTTGCTAAAAAGTTGTTGAAGTCTACGGTATCGACATGCATTTTTCAACTACGGTAGGCGAAAACGTGAAAAGAAATTCAGTGAATCATTCAATCTCACTCATATCGTATCATCATCCCCGGCA
>BOPN01002066.1:70000-75000 GCA_017312705.2 Penaeus japonicus | reverse complement strand
TCCTCCTATATTCCTTCTTCCACCTCCCTCCCGCCCTCCCTCCCTCCCAGTCTTCCCAACAAGTCTTCATCTCACCTCACTCACCCTCTCTTTTTCTTTCCCCTCTTCTTCCCTCCCACCTTTTCCATTTACCCATTCCCCCTTCCTCTCCCCTTTCCTTCCTTTACCCCCATCTTCTTTTCTTCCCACCCCCCTTTTCCCTATCTCCCCTCCCCCTATGCCTCCTCATATCTCCCTTCCCCTCCTTCACACCTGTTCCCTTTACCACCCCATTTTCCTCCCCCTCTTACTTCCCCTTTTCCCTTTATCTACCTCCCCCCACTTTTCCTCCCCCCTCTTCTTTCCCGTCTTCCTCCTCCCCCTCCCCCTCCTCCTCCCCCTCCTCTCCCCCCTCCTCCTCCTCCTCCCCCTCTTCCTCCCCCTCCTCCCCCCTCTTCCTCCTCCTCCTCTTCCTCCTCCTCTCCCCCCTCTCTTCCTCCTCCCTCCCCCTCCCCCTCCCCCCTCTTCGAACTGTAACTGGGGCTTAATCGCGGGGAATCAGGGCGACATTGATTCGATTGCATCATTTCATCGCTCGCTTGCTTTGTCGTCGTCCTCCTCCTCCTCCGTTTATGGTTTCCTCCTCTTCTCCTCTTTCTCCTCTTTCGCTTTACTTCTTCTTACTCCTCCTCCTCCTCCTTCACCCTCTTTTTCCCTTCTCCTCCTCCTCCTTCACCCTCCTCTTTTTCCCTTCTCCTCCTCCTCCTTCACCCTCCTCTTTTTCTCATCTCCTCCTCCATCCTCCTCCTCCTTCACCCCCTCCTCCTCCATCCTCCTCCCTCCTCTTCTTCCCTCCTCCTCCCTCCTCCTCCTCCTCCTCCTCCTCCTCCCTCCTCCTCCTCCTCCTCCTCCTCCTCTTCCCCCCCCTCCGTCCTCCTTCACCCTCCTTCCATCTCCTCCATTTCCCTTCGTAACCGCCCCCCCCCCCCTCTCCCCCCCACCCCCACCCCTAAGCGGTCATATCCCTCTCGTGATCTTCCTCGCCCTCCGTGTCAAGTCAGCCGTGGGGTTGGGATGGTGATGGGGGGGGGGGGGGTGAAGGTAGACGTAGGGGGTAAAGGGGGGGGGGCATGGTTATGGGTATATGGTGGGGGGGTTGAGGCTGGTTGTGGAGAGCGAGAGGGAGAGGGAGAGGGAGATGATTAGGGAGGGGGAAAGGGAGAAGGGAAAAGGGGGAGTAGGGGGAAGGGGAGAGTGGGAGAAGGAGGGAGGGGGAGGAGGGAAAAGGAAGAAGGAGGGAAGGGGAGAGAGGGAAAAGGGGGGAAATTAATTAGTTAAGGCGTTTCTTCCGGCATCATTGTCGTTGCAATTCACTTGTTTACTGATTGGCATCATCTTCATTTGTGAACACTGCAACTATTACATGATTGTCCTTTTTCAACATTTCCATTCATTTTTTTCTTTAGTTGTTGTTGTTGTTGTCAGTGACTGTTTTCTTTTCAATGCGTGCAATTGCCAGGGTAGGGTCTTCAAGCCATTCAGCATGCCGTTCGTTCAGTCAGTGCCATTCACGAGTGCCATTCGTTCAGTCTGTGCCATTCACGAGTGAGAGTGCCGTTCGTTCAGTCTGTGCCGTTCGCTCAGTCTGTGCCATTCAGTCAATAAGGATGTCATTCAGTCAGACGTTCGTCGTCATGCAGTCAATTAGGATGTCAGTCAGTCATTCAATTAGGGCGTCCTTCATTCGGTGAGGGAGAGCGGGCGTGTCAGAGTGTCGTGCGGCAAGGCGAGTGCATGACGGGACCACCTCGCAGACGTGTCAGAGTGTCATGCGGGAAAGCGAGTGCATGACGGGGCAACGGCTCAGATATGTCAGAGTGTTATGTGGGAAGGCAGGTGCATGACGGAGTCACCGCGCAGACATTATAGTGTCATGCGAGAAGGCGAGTGCATGACGGGGCCATCGCGCAGACGTGTCAGAGTATCATGGGGGAAGGCGAGTGCATGACGGGGCCATCGCGCAGACAGTTTAGTTTCATGTGGGAAGGCGAGTGCATGATGCGGCCACCGCGCAGACTCTGCACGTCTGGCACGAGATGAAGGCGCTCGACTCCTCGCGCCTTCTCATTCGCTGCGCTTGTTTTCCCTTTTCGTATTTTATATTGTTTTATATTTCGTTTTCTTTATATCTTTGTCATATTCTCTCTCTCTCTTTATCTTTCTCTTTCTCTTTCTCTCCCGCTCCCTTTCCCTTTCCCTTTCCCTCTCTCCTTCCCTTCCTCTCCCTCCCTCTCTTCCTCTCTCTCCCTCTCCCTCCCTCCCTTCCTTCCTCCCTCTCTCCCTTCCTCCTTTCCTCCCTCCCTCTCTCTCTCCCTCGCTCCTTCCCTTCCTTCCTCTCTCCCTCCTTACCTCCTCGCTCACCCCTTCTCTCCTCCTCCTCCTCCTCCTCCTCCTCCTCCTCTCCCCCCCCCCCACCCCACCCCAACATCTCCTCATATCCCCGTGTCCCTTTTGCCGTTTGACCGCCGCGTGATATCGATATTAAATCAATCACGAGGAAGGCCATCATCTCTCCTCTCTCCTCTCCCCCCCCTCGCTCTCTCTCTCTCTCTCTCTCTCTCTCTCTCTCTCTCTGTGTGTGTGTGTGTGTGTGTGTGTGTGTGTGTGTGTGTGTGTGTGTGTGTGTGTGTGTTAGTGTGAGTGTGTGTGTGAGTGTGTGTGTGTGAGTGTGAGTGTGAGTGTGAGTGTGTGTGTGAGTGTGAGTGTGTGTGTGACACGCTTGACAACTCCATGTCTTAAGAGTAATATGCAAAGGCATGTTCAACGTCGCGATCGAGCATGCACCGAGCTGATAATCATGCAATCACGACATGCGAGAAGTGTGTATTCAATATTGATATGATTGTTCAGTAGGCCGAGTTGTTGTTTTTCTTCGAGGTTTAGTCGCGATAGTTTTTGTTTGCAGTAAATAGGGCATTGTTATTGTTGTTTTGTTGTTGTTATTATCATTGTTAATATTAATATTATTATTGTTATGATGATGATGATTTTTATGTTTATTATTGTTATTATTATTATTATTATTATTATTATTATTATTATTGTTAATATTTTTTTGTTTATTATTATTATTATTATTATTATTATTAATATTATTATTGTTATTATTTTCAATATTATTATTTTTGATATTATTATTATTGATATTTTTATCATTATGATTATTATGATGATAAATATCATTATTGCTATCATCACCCTCATCATTTCAAGAAAAAAAAAACGTTTAGTGACATTACAAGCAGCGGTGCAGCCACGGCGGGCGAGTCCGTGGCGATCTCATTAACATAATGATAAAACAAAAACAAAAACAAAAAACAAAAACAAAAACTATGTCGGTCACGTGAGTGGACATCCGCGCGGAACCGGATGAGTCATGTTTGTGATTATTGGCTTTGCTTGACGTGGGGGAGGGGGGGGGGGGGGTATAGGGGTGTAGAGGTGGGGTGGAAGGAGGGATGGTGAGGGTTAGGTGTGTGTTGGGAGGGGGGGGGGAGGGGGGACGATAGGGAAGGAGTTGGGAGAGTTTGTAGGGGGGGGGGAAGGAGGGAGTGGGTGTATGGAGGAGGGTAGGGAATAGTTGGGGGGGAAGGGAGGGGACTGGAGGGAATGGGATGGGAGGGGGAGAGGTCAGTTTGTGAGAGGGAGGGGGCAGGGGAGGAGGCAAGGAGAGAATGGGATGGGATGGGGAAGAAATGTTTGTGTGTGAAGGGGAGGGGAAGGGGGAGTAAAGATGGAGGGGGGATAGGAAGGAAGGGGGATGTATGCGTGTGAAGGGGGGAGGAGGGGGAGTAAGGATGGAGGGGGATAGAGGATAGAAGGTAGGGGAACGGGATAGGTAAGGATGGTCGGGTTGCAAGGGGGATGGGGAGGAGGGAGGGGCAGGAATAGGATGGAAGAGAATATGATAATAGGATGAAGGGGGAGGGGGGTAAGTAGGGAAGGAGGGATTGCACTTGGGGAAGTGATAAGGGTGGGGTCCTATTTGTGGGGGAAGGGGTAGAGGTAGGTACGGGATGGGTGGGAAGGGGAGGGTGATGGGAAGTATGTGGTGGTTGATTTTTTATTTTTATTTTTTTTATTTATTTTTTATTTGTTTATTTTTTTTATTTATTTATTTATTTTTTTTAAAGGAGAATCATTCGGTTGATATTTCGGGAATGTTCTGTCACCTTTCTTTTGCATTTTGGTTCCCTGAGACTGGCTGGTTACGGTCCAAGGCTTTCTCTCGTTTCTCTCCCTTTTTTATTATCTTTCTTAACGTTAGCCGGAATTTCCATCGTGGACGACTCTTAGTTTTTCCCTTCTCTTCCCCCTCCCCTCTTCGCTTTCTCCCCTTCTCTTCTCTCCCCTCCCGTCCTCCGTCTCTCTCTCTACCCCTTTCCCTCACTCTCCCTCCCTCCCTCCCTCCCTCTCTCCCTTCTTCCCGCCCTCTCTCCCTTCCTCGCCCTCCCCCTCCCTTCCTCCCTCCTTCCCTCCCTCCCTCGCCCCTCCCTCCCTCCCTCCCTCTCTATTCCTCACTCCTATCCCCCTTCCCTCCCTCCCCCTTCCTCCCTCTCCTCCCTCTCCTCCAAGCAACAGCTCCATGGCGTCTCCTCCTCCGCATTTTCTCTCCTCTTTAAAGTTGCATTCTTCAGTCTCGGGAAGGAGAAAAAAAAAGAAGAACATAACAAGGCGCCATTTTATCACCGCTGGATTTGTTTTTTGTTTTTTTCTGATCCGCCTGTTTTTGTTGTTATTATTGTTGTTGTAGTCGTTACTGTTTTCGTTTTTTTTTTCTACTGTTTGTTGTATTCGCGTTTCTGTAGTTGTTGTTGATTTTTGTTGTAATGCTGAAAATGAAGAGCCGGGTTTCTATATTAGTGTGGAAGGTAGGTGTGGGTGGGGGTGGGGGGGGGGGGGATTGCCGGGTTGGAGTCCTGCTCACGGTCCGAGAGTCCTTCGACAGACAGCGGCCAGTC
>BOPN01002066.1:45000-52500 GCA_017312705.2 Penaeus japonicus | reverse complement strand
CTTCTACTCTCTCTCTCTCCCTTCCTCCCTCCCTCCCTCTCTCCCTCTCTCCCTCCCTCCCTCCCTCCCTCTCTCCCTCCCTCTCCCTTCCTCCCTCCCTCCCTCCTTCCCTCCCTCCCTCTCCCTCCCTCCACCCCCCCACCCCCCATCCCCCTCTTGTGTCCACATGTTCCCTAAGGACACCTGCACATCAGACACATGTTTCCCACATCTGTGCGCCAGACTTGTAGTTACCAGCCCTTGTGCCTTGCCTCTGTTATCTGATGTTACGCTTATTGTTATAATTATTGTTCTTATTTTTATTATTATTATCATTATTATTATTATTGCTGTTGTTGTTATTATTGTTATTCATTATTATTAATTTTATTATTATTATAATAATAATGATTATTATTATTATTGTTGTTGTAAATTCATTGGTACTACTATTCTGTTATTATTATTATTATTGTTATTATTATTATTATTATTATGATCATCATCATCATTCTACATTAACCATTATTATTATTGCTATTGTTGCACATTTATCATTACGATTATTGTTATTGTTATTATTTTCTCGTTCATTGATTGCTAATTCTTTCTAATTGCCACGTTTGATTTAGATTTATCTTATTTGTTTGTGTATGTATGTATGTATCTATGTTGGTGTGTGTCTGTTTATGTGTTTGTTTGTGCACTCGTTTGAGCACAAGTGTATGTATGAATATATGTTGGTGTATGTCTGTTTATGTGTTCCTCTGTGTATTCATTTGAGCACGGATCGGGTATGTATACACGAGTCCCCGACACGTATGCGTCCGCGCGTATACCTGCTCCATACATGCGCGAGCGAGGGCGAGAGGAACGCGTGGGGGGGGGGGGAGAATTGGGAGGGGGGAGAGGGTATGCGCGCATGACTGAACGCCGCGTCGTGTTCACGGGCGCTGAACCCTTTGTTCAAGAGGCCGCGCTTATTACCCGAGCACGTTGCAAACCCGGGATTCTTGTTGATTCAGAGTCACGGCGGCCGCCCATTGTCACTCGCCGCGCTGCCGGATGAGGAGGGGGTAAGGGGGAAGGGGGAAGGGGGAGGGGGGAGGGGGAGAGTGGAGGTGGAGGTGGAAGAAGGGGGGGGAGTGGAAGAGGAGGTTGGTTGGGCTGTGTATGTATGTATGTTTATATACTATATTTAGATATGTATACATCTCTCTCTACATATATATTTATATATCTTTATATAATGTGTGTGTGTGCTTATTGATTCATGCAGTTTGCTTGATAACAGTTCTCAGAATTCCTTCATTATACATTCAGATACCGAGGTATATAACTACGCACAGATATGCACGCACTTGTATACATACGGACGCGCGCGCGCGCGCACACACACAAACACACGCACACACACACACACATACACATACACATACACATACACATACACATACACACACAAATACCCGCACGTTTATGTGCGTGTACGAGAGAAGCGTGCGGCGCGTCGCGTGTGGCGGTGAGCGGGAGGGGGGGGGGGAGGCGTGAAGCTTGAGCTTACGCCGAGGGGGGGGGGGGGGGTGCTGACGCCTCCTTCATTAAAGCTCGTAATGCGGTCAAACGGCGAGAGACTGTTGGCGCTGCCCTGGAGTGTGAAGGCTTAATTAGCATGAAGTCATCAGCGGTGTAATTAACACAGGTGTAGCGTAGCCCCCCTTTACCTTCCTTCCCGTCCTCTCTCCCTCTCCTCCCCTTTCCTCTTCCTTACCTTACCTGTGTGTGTGTGTGTGTGTGTGTGTGTATGTGTGTGTGTGTGTGTATGTGTGTGTGTGTGTGTTTATGCTTTATATGTTTTTTTTTTTATTTCCGTGCCTGTGTGTTTTCCTCTGTCTATGAGCATAAAAGGTTAAGGTTAAGAAAGAAAGAAAGAAAAATTGCGAGAGTAAAAACTAAGAGGAATAAAGCAAGAGAGGGAGAGAGAGAGAGAGAGAGAGAGAGAGAGAGAGAGAGAGAGAGAGAGAGAGAGAGAGAGAGAGAGAGAGAGAGAGAGCGAGAGCGAGAGAGGGGGGGGGGGAGAAAAGGAGAGAAAGACAGACACATACACACACACAAACAAACATACAAACAAACAAACAAACAAACAAACACACAAAGTAAGAGTATGAGAAAGAACGAGGAAAACAAGAGAGATAGAAAGATAAAGAAAGAGGAAGAGAGAAAGAAAAAGAGATGAAAAGAAGAAGACGGCGAAGGAAAAAGAAAACAAGAAAGTGGAAGAGAGGGAAAAAGAAGGAAAAAGGAGAGAGAGAGAAAGAGAGAGAGAGAGAGAGAGAGAGAGAGAGAGAGAGAGAGAGAGAGAGAGAGAGAGAGAGAGAGAGAGAGAGAGAGAGAGAGAGAGAGAGAGAGAGAGAGAGAAAGAGAAAGAGCGAAAGAGAGAGAGAGAGAGAGAGAGAGAGAGAGGCAGAGAATATATATATATATATATATATATATATATATATATATATATATATATAGAGAGAGAGAGAGAGAGAGAGAGAGAGAGAGAGAGAGAGAGAGAGAGAAAGAGAAAGAGCGAGAAAGAGCGAAAGAGAGAGCGAAAGAGAAAGAGAGGGGGGAGGGGGGTAAGGCGAGGCGTGACACAGACACACACACACCGGCCGGGCGACAATAGGAGCGAGTGGCTTTTAGCGGCTGTTCAAGAGGGGATCATATGGCTGTTCTTCTTCGTATTCTTTTCTCTTCTTTTATCGTAACTTTTGTTTATTCACGTCCGTTTTCTTTTTCTTTTTTCTTTTTTCTTCTTCTTTATTGTTGTTTTGTTTTGTTTTTTCTCTTATTTTTCTTTTTTTTTACCTTTTTATTTTCTTTTTTTCTGATATCTTTTTTATATTATTCTCTTCCATTTTCATTTTTTTCTTTTTCTTTTCTTTTTTTGGTTCTTAGAGGAAGAAGGGTGGGGGGAGGAGGCGGAAAAGAAATTGGGTGGATAAAGAAATCTCGAAAAGAAGGGAAGAAGGGAGGAAGGAAAGAAGGAAGGAAGGAAGGAAGGAAGGAAGGAAGGAAGGAAGGATTGGGAGGAGGAGGAGGAGGAGGAGGAGAAAGAAGGAGAAAAAGAAGAAGAAAGAAAAAAAAGGAGGAGAAAAAGAATAGAGAGGGAGAGAGAGAGATAGAGAGAGAGAGATAGATAGATAGATAGATAGAGAGAGAGAGAGAGAGAGAGAGAGAGAGAGAGAGAGAGAGAGAGAGAGAGAGAGAGAGAGAGAGAGAGAGAGAGAGAGAGAGAGAGAGAGAGAGAGAGAGAGAGAGAGAGAGAGAGAGAGAAAAGAAAGAGAAGAAAGAGAAAGAGAAAGCGTAGACAGAAGAGAGGAAAGAGGGTGGAAGGCAGATAAGCGACATTTTGAATAATTAATCAAGGGAGAGAGAATAAGGGTAGGGAGAGGGGGGGGGGGGGGGGGGGGGGGGGGGGGGGGGGGGGGGGAGGCATTGATGGGTGATGATGGGTGTGAATAAGCGTGAAAGGGTGAAGTGTAGTAGAAGGCTGATGCATCGAGACGTCATCCATCCCCCCCTTCCCCCCCAGTCTCCCCTCCTTCCCCCCCCTCCCCCCCTGCTTTCCCTCCTCTATCGCCTCCCTACATTAACTTTTTTTTTCTTTTTTCTTTTTAATTGACGTGACATTGAAGAGTGGAGGAAAAAAAGGTGGGGGTTGGGAAGGGAGGGGTGGGAGGTGGGCAGAGTAGGGGGGTAGGAGTAGGGTTAAGGGTGCGGGTAAAGGAGAGCATAGGAGTTGGGCGGGGGGGGGGGTAAGGTTGTAGGGGCGGGAGGATGACATTAGCCCGAGCTGTATTTAAATCGGTTTTAATGGGTCTGTCTCTCCTGATTCACCTCCCTTCCCTCCTCTAATTCCCCTCCACCCATATCCCCCTCCCCTCCCCTCCCCTCCCCTCTCTCTCCTCCCCTCCCCTCTCTCTCCCCCACTTCCCCCTCCTATGCCCTTCCTCTCCCTCTTCTTCCCCCCCTTCCCTCCTCTGCCCTTCCTCTTACTTCCCCTCCCCCTCCCCTTCTCCCTCTCCTCCTCTCTCCTTCCTCTCCCTCTTCTTCCCCCCCCTTCCCTCCTCTGCCTTTCCTCCTACTTCCCCTCCCTTCCCTTTCCTCCTTCCTTCCTTCCTCTCCCCTCCTTTCCCTTCCCTCTTCCCCTGCTTCCCCTCCCCTTTCTCCCTTCATTTCCCTCCCCCTCCCTCTCCCCTACCCCATCTCCCTCCCTTTCCCATCCCCATCCCCATCCCCTCCCCTTCCCTCTCCCCTACTTCATCTCCCTCTCCCCATCCCCATCCCCTCCTCCTCCCTCTCCCTCTTCTCCTACTCCCCCCCTCGCCCAATCTGCTTTGCCTGCTTGTCTGCTTGTCTGCCCGCCAGCTGCCTTTGCTGTTGCGAGTCTTTGCTGTTTGTTCTTGGGGATCTCAGCTGTGATTGCTGTTTTTGTTGGTGGTGGTCTTTTGTTGTTATGATTGTTTTTGTTTTTGTTTATGTTGTTTTATTGTTGTTGTTAGTGTGTTGTTATTGATGTTAATTGATGTTTTTATTGTTGTATTGTTATTATTTTATTTTTGATGTTGATTTTGAGGTTATTTTGTTGTCATCAGTGATTTGATGTTGTTGTTAGTGTTATTTTGTTTATATTTATTTTTGTTTTTGTTTTTGTTGGTTATGATATTTTTATGTTGGTTGTACAGGTGTTATTTTGTTGTTGATATTTTTGTTTTTGTTGTTGATGTTCTTTTGTTTTGTTGTTGATGTTCTTTTGTTTTGTTGTCGATGTTCTTTTGTTTTGTTGTTGATGTTTTTTTGTTTTGTTCTTGATGTTCTTTTGTTTTGATTTTGTCGTTGTGGCTTTGTGCGTCGGGGATTTTTTGGGGAGTGGTATTTCCTTTTGATTTGATTTTCTTTCTTATTTCTTCTAGTTTTCCTTTGTGCGCACCCTTTGCTTCCGTTCACTTGGGTTGTTTCTCTTCTTCTACTGATGATAATAATAATAATAATAATAGTAATAATAATGATGATGCTAATATCTTTTATAATAGGGATGATAATATAATGAACTTTGATAATGATATTAGCAAAAACAATGATGATAACAATAAAAATGATAATGATGGTAATAACAACACTAATGATAACGATAACAATAAGCTGGATACCTTTAGGGGTGGGGAGGGGTGATAATGGGGTGGGGAGGGGGGAGGGGGGGATGTATATGGGGGCTTATATCGGCCTGTCCGGAGGTGATTGATTAATTGAAGCCCCGAGACACGTGTCTGTCTTTGAGGTCGTGCCGATGCGTGCGTCTGTCTGTCTGTCCGTCTCAATGACGTTAGAGTTCTCGACGAAGGAGACTGTGGCTGTGCTTGTTGTTTACCTGTGTATTTGTTTGTTTAATTAGGAGAATAAATAGGAAGTTGTTTTATAATAATGGGACGTATTTCTGTATTTGTAAGTTGAGGAAACTGTTTTAGTTTAGACTATATATGTGTTGAAAATCTCTCGACTCCCTCATTTACGCCCATCTTTCCGCTGGCCGGTTGCAGAATAAGGGCGGCGAGACGGCGTTGCACTGCGCCGCCCAGTATGGCCACACGGAGGCCGCCCAGCTGCTCCTGGGCCAGGGCGGCGACCCGGCGCTGCCCAACCTGCAGGCGGAGACGCCCATGGACCTGGCCTCCCAGTACGGCCGCCTCAGCACGGTGGAGGTGCTGGTGCGGGCGCAGCCGGACCTGCTGAGGCCGTACACCGCTGCCGCCGCCACCGCCGCCGTGTTCCCGCACACGCCGCTGCACAGGGCCTCCAGGAACGGACACAGGTGGGTGGACTCCCCCCCCCCTCCTCCCCTCCTCCCCAGTGGGCGGGGAGGAGGAGGAGGAGGGGGGGATGGGTTTGCTTTGTTGTTTGTTTGTTTTGTGTGTGTGTGTGAAGGTGTTTGGTCTGTTTATTTGCGGACTAGGAGCCTTGACTTTTTTGCCCCTCCTTAAAACAACAAACAAACAAAAACACACAGCCTGAACAAAACACGCACAAACAAATAAACAAGAAAGGACGAATCAATGGCGAAGATGCGGGTAGTTGTAATTATCATACACGAGGCAACCGTGCACTACAGCTTCCTCTAAGATGAACGATAATGATAAAAAATTGACCGTCAGGGATTTATTCTGAATTATGACCGTTCATATTTTTTTCTTTCTTTCTTTGTTTTCTTTCTTTATCTCTCTTTTCATTTAGTTTTTTTTTTCATTTTTTTTTCGTTATTATTTTTTTGGAAGTACAAGGAAGAGAGAGAGAGAGAGAGAGAGAGAGAGAGAGAGAGAGAGAGAGAGAGAGAGAGAGAGAGACAGAGAGAAAGAATGTTCTTTACACGTGTTATGTTCGAACAAAGGATATGAGTTGTAAGCTGTTGATGCAGAGGAAAAATATAATATTTTCTACTTATAGATTATGTAATCATTTTGAAATGAAAATGACTGAAAAATAAGAATGAAAATAATCGGATAATCGTAATCATAAAGAAACAACAACAAGGACAACAGATAACACAGAAACACCTGCTTCTTCCTCGTCCCTCCCTCCCTCCCCCCCTCCTACCCCCCCCCCCTTTCTCTCCGTTACCCCGACCCTGAAAAATCCAGCTAAACTACAGATTTATCCAGATCTACATAATGAAATCCACAGAGTAATCTCTCTCTCTCTCTCTTTCTCTTTCTCTCTCTCTCTCTCACTCTCTCGTTTTCTCTCTCTCTCTCTCTGATCCACGCACTTACACACCCATAAACACACCTATATTGTATGTATACATGTATATACTCATGAATATAGTTAACTTGAAAATGAATATAGATACACTGTAGGTGTTTCCATTTGTACATATATACAATAACTGCGCATGCCTCGAACATCCTGCTGTATATTTTGGAATAAATCGGCCTGCATCGGATGTATTATAGACGTGTTGAATTTAGCGTAACCAGAGTGATGAGCAGACTAAGCCAGCCATATAAGCTTTTTTTTTTAAGGTGTGTTGCAGGGATGTTCTTCGTGTGCAACTGCAGTCCCTTTCCTGTTTTTTTTCTTATTATTCTTTTGGCCTTCTTTGTTATTCATTTGTTATTCATTGTTATTCATATTGTTATGATGTTTGATCCAACGACTGTTGGCTGGTACACGGGCTGGCTAACTAATATAGATTATTAATATAATGGTAATAATAATAATAATAATGATTAGTGACTTGATTTAACTGTACATGGCGTTTCTGTGTTTAATATACTAACAAACATCCTTTCCTCTTTTTGCCCCCCTCCCCTCCCCCCTCCATTCCTTTTCCTCTCACCCCCACCCCCCCTTCCACGTCTTTCCCACCCTTGGCTGCTCTGATTCGCTGCTCGTGCTCGTGTTCCTCCACTCGGCTGCTCCACCGGGATTCCACCTCGGCTGCTCTTCCTCCACCGCCGCCCGCGTCACGCC
>BOPN01002066.1:30000-32500 GCA_017312705.2 Penaeus japonicus | reverse complement strand
GTGTGTGTATGTGCGTGTGTGTGCGTGTGCATGTGCGTGTGCGCGTGTGTGTGTGCGTGTGTGCGTGTGTGTGTGCGTGTGTGTGAAGAGATACATGCGTACACCAATAATACACCTACCTAACAGTATACATACATTCAGGCATACCCCTGCGCACATATGCACACACATATAATTTTATTTACTGCACATTTACGACCCAAACTTTTGGCAACCATGCTCCAAATTCCGGCGCCGACTTCCAAATAAAGCCTCCTGTTTTGGAGTGTTTCCGAGGCTTCAGTCACGGGGCCCGACTCCTGCTTGTGATTCGACGGACATACTTACAAGCCATGCATATACATATATGCAGATGTACTGTAGACAGGTATGCATCTGACACACACGCTGATAAACACACGCACACGCACACGCACACGCACATGCACACGCACAAGCACAAGCACAAGAAAATGAGAGAGAGAGAGAGAGAGAGAGAGAGAGAATGAGCGTGTGAGAGATGACGAGAGAGAGATAGAACATGAGAAAGAGAAAGAGAGAAAGAGGTAGATTTCCGTCACGCACGTCCTTCTCCGCGTGTCAATCAGTCAGTCAGTGTGTAGCCCGGGCATCGCCGCTGTGCAGCGAGGACCAGCACAGCAGAGCACCGAGAGACACACCCCGGGGCATAAATGACTCTGGAGATCGTAGCCCAATAGCGCACACTTAACAGCAGTGGTCACAGTCGGTGCTCAGAGGCATAACTGCTGATGGAACTCATTCTTGGCGACACACCTCCCCCCCACACCCCAACCCCACCCCACCCCCACCCCATTTCCGTTATTCCTCCCACCCCCGCTCCCTTTTTCTCTTCCTCCGTGACGTATGATATTGCCGTAACTTCCATTCAGTTCCTTTATATATATATATATATATATATATATATATATATATATATATATATATATATATATATATATATATATATAGGCTTCGCATGCTTATATTTTTGATTTAAGACTCTTACGACTCTCCCCCTCCGTCCCTCCCTCCCCCCCTCCCCCACTCCCTCACCCCCCCCCCCAACCCCCCCAGGTAACGGTCACCGCCCCTTGACATGGTCGTAGATTTACAGCATGTTCGTCACGTAGCGAAGATCGTAGATTTATTTTTTTCTGTTATTAGATGTCATTGGCGTCTGCATTTGTTTACCGTAAGGCTTGTTGGTAGCTATAAGTGCCCAATATTGATTTAGAAGTGAGCCTTGAAGTCTTGAATGATTTAACTTTTATTTATTTAATTATTCCTTCGCTCGTCAAGTCTTTTTTGAAGCTGCAGATATGTCGTATTTTTCCTGTATCTTTTTGTTTTTAAGTTTTAGTATCAACTGTGGGCAGATTATTCATTTTTTTTTAAAGGATGAAGACTTTGTCTCTTCAGGTAATAATGACATTTTATTTTCCTTATGATTTTTCTTCTTTGTCTTCTATTTCGTTTTCTTTTCTCCCAATACCTCTGGCTCTCTTTCTGTCCTCCTCTCTCTCTCTCTCTCTCTCTCTCTCTCTTTTCTTTTCTTTTCTTTTTTTTCTTTTTTTTTCTTCCTCCTCCTCTTCTTTTTCTCCTCCCTCTTCCCCTCTTTCTCTCTTTCTGTCTCTCTCTCTCTTTTCTTTTTCTTCTTCCTCTTCCTCTTCCTCTTCTTTTTCTCCTCCCTCTTCCCCTCCCTCTCTCTCTCTCTCTTTTCTTTTCTTTTTCCTCTTCCTCTTCCTCTTCTTTTTCTCCTCTACTTCCCCCCTCTCTCTCTCTCTATCTATCTTTCTATCTATCTATCTCTGACTTCTCTCTCTCGCTCTCTCTGTCTCTCTGTCCCTCGGACCAACGCCCCCTTTCCTTTGAACCAACGCCCCTTTTCCCTTGGACCAACGCCCCTTTTCCCTTGGACCAACGCCCCCTTTCCCTTGAACCAACGCCCCCTTTCCCTTGGACCAACGCCCCCTTTCCCTTGAACCAACGCCCCCTTCCCCTTGAACCAACGCCCCCTTTCCCTTTGACCAACGCCCCCTTCCCCTTGAACCAACGCCCCCTTTCCCTCGGACCAACGCCCCCTTTCCCTCGGACCAACGCCCCCTTTCTCTTGAACCAACGCCCCCTTTCCCTTTGACCAACGCCCCCTTTCCCTTGAACCAACGCCCCCTTTCCCTTGAACCAACGCCCCCTTTCCCTTTGACCAACGCCCCCTTTCCCTTGAACCAACGCCCCCTTTCCTTGAACCAACGCCCCCTTTCCCCTTGAACCAACACTTGCACCCTTGGACCAACGCCCCTTTTCCCTTGGACCAACGCCCCCTTTCCCTTGAACCAACGCCCCCTTCCTTGGACCAACGCCCCCTTTCCCTTTGACCAACGCCCCCTTTCCCGCTGAACCAACGCCCACTTTCCCGCCGAGACCCTTTACCCCCTTTCCCTTGAACCAACGCCCCCTTTCCATTGGACCACCCGCCCCTTTCCCTTGAACCAACGCCCCC
>BOPN01002066.1:20000-25000 GCA_017312705.2 Penaeus japonicus | reverse complement strand
CTTGAAAAGTGAAAACGAAAGCAAGAACAGAAACCTCGTATCAACAATATTTTTTTGTTTTTTTAGCCACAACTTTATCGAGTTTCTTGATATCGTTGGCAGAATATGGAGATAATGGCTGTTTATGCCAGGCTGCGAACCGAGGCAGAGTTTCCCGGGGTGTCGTGAGATAAACCAGATGATAATGTCATGGCAGATGAAGATCCCTTTTCGTTCGGTTCGGTATTCGGCCCCGAGTTGCCATGGACACCGGGCAGGAAACTTGACATTATGTTTAACAGAAAATGGGGGGAAATTGGTTTATAGATTTGTAGGAGAAAAGAAATGATTTGTTGAATGTTTTTTTATATTATTGTTTTTGTGGAGAATGATTTGTTGAATGTTTTTATATTCCTGTTTTTATGGAGAAATTTGATATTCGCTTGCCTTTCTCATGTTTTTATTTTTATTTTCTTAATGTGGTAGTATTTACTTCTTTTTTTTTTCTTGTTTTCCCCGTTCTAACCCTGGCTTTTATCCCCCCCCCCTACCCCCGTCCCGCAGCCCCGGAGACGACGACGGCGTGTACGAGGTCCCTCCGCCGCCCCGCTCGTGCCGCACCTCCAGCGCCTCCCTCAGGGCGTCGCGGGACTCTCGCCACCTGCGGCCCTCGGGAGCGGCCTCCATGGACGAGCTGCAGCCCCCGCCCTCCCTGACGAGCCCCGGGGGCGGCGGCGGCGGCAACACGTCCTCCTCGTCCTCCACGGTGACCCGCAGGAGCACCCACACCGGCGCCACCGACTCTTCCTCCGGCAGTAAGGTAGTAGAAGTGAGTAACAAGTGCATGATGCGGCCGCCACCTCCACCACCACCACCTCCACCACCTCCACCTCCACCTCCACCACCGCCTCCACTTCCACCACACCGCCCACCGCCTCCTCCACCGGCTCCATCCTTCGGCAGTAGTCAGCCTAGTGTGCTCGTGGCAGAAGCAGCTGTTTTACGCTGGTTCTTAGCTAGCGGAGAGATTTAGATTAGAGACATATACACTCGCACACGCACATGCACACGTTCAAGCACATGCACACGCACACGCACATGTACTCGCACAAGCACACGTACTCGCACACGTACATGTACACGCACACGTACATTACACGCACACGTACATGTACACGCAGACATATACGCACTCGCACATGTACATATACGCGCACACTTACATGCACTCGCATATGCACTCGCACACGCACAATTACACACACACGCATACGTATACGCACTCGCACACGTACACGCACACGTACACGCACTCGCACACGCACTCGCACACGCACACGCACACGCACACGCACACGCACACACATACGCACACGCACACGTACACGCACGCGTACACGCACACGTACACGCACACATACACGCACGCGTACACGCACACGACACGCACACGACACGCACACGTACTCGCACACGAACACACACACACACACACTGCTGTTGATAGCTCGCTGGTGGCCAGAGTGATGTGTCGTTGTTGTGATCATTGTTGCCTTTTGCTACACTGTGTTTTGCTCAACCTCATCCTATCCAATCCTGCCCCCCTCCCCTCTCCCTCCACCATCACCCTTCTGACACCCCCTTCCCGCACCTCTCTCCCAGCCTGACAACCTCCTTCCCCACCTCACATCCCTCTGACATCCCCTTCTCCATCCCCCATCTCTCTGGTACCTTCTCCTGCTCCTCCTTCTCCTTCTCCTTCTCCTTCTCCTTCCGTCTTCCCCCTTCCTTCCTTCTCCCTTCTCCCTCCTCCTCCTCCTCCTACTTCCTTCCCTCCTTCCTCCTCGCTTCCTCCCTTCCTCCTTCCCTCCTTCCTTCCCTCCCTTTTTCCCCTCCCTCCCTCCTTCCCTCCCTCCTTCCCTACTTCCTTCCCTCCTTCCTTCCCTCCCTTTTTCCCCTCCCTCCCTCCTTCCCTCCTTCCTCCCTCCCTCCTTCCCTCCCTCCCTCCCTCCCTCCTTCCCTCCTTCCTTCCCTCCTTCCTTCCCTCCTTCCTTCCCTCCTTCCTCCTCGCTTCCTCCCACTGCTGAGCTGCGCCCTTTCTGTGTTCACTTCCGCTTTCTCCATCTCCTTAAAGGTCGTCGTATTTTTCTTTTCTTTTTTCTTTCTTATTCTTTTTTTCGATTATTTTTTTTTCTTCTTTCCTTTGCCCATTTACTGGTTTTGTCTTTTATCTTTCTTTCTTTCTTTTTCTCTCTCTCCTTTGGATGTGTTTTCTCCACGCATATCGTTTTGATTTTTTTATCTCTCTCTCTCTCTCTCTCCCTCTCTCTTTCTCTCTCTCTCTCTCTCTCTCTCTCTCTCTCTCTCTCTCTCTCTCTCTCTCTCTCTCTCTCTCTCTCTCTCTCTCTCTCTCTCTCTCTCTCTCTCTCTCTCTCTCTCTCTCTCTCTCTCTCTCTCTCTCTCTCTCTCTCTCTCTCTCTCTTTCGCTTCCGTGTGTCTTTGTTGTTGCTCCAAGTTTCCAGTATTCTTGGGCGTCTCAGCCTGATTCTTATTTTTTCTCTTTCTTTCTCTTTCTTTCTCTTTCTTTCTGACTATTTTTTCTCTTTTCCTCTTTCTTTCTCTCCCTCCCTCCCTCTTCCTCTCTCTATTTCCCTCTCCCTCTCCCTCCGATCCCCCCCCCCATCCTCCTGCCCTTGCTGCTCCCCACCTTTTCTCCCCCCCCCCTCTCTCTCTCTCTCTCTCTCTCTCTCTCTCTCTCTCTCTCTCTCTCTCTCTCTCTCTCTCTCATCTTCTCTTTCTCTTACTCCCCCTCTCCCCCCACTCCCACACCTACATCTCCTCTTCCAGCATATTCTTATTTTTATCTTCTTTGGCGAGCGCTTAACTTTGTTGTTGTTTTGTTGTTGTTGTTTTTGTTTTTGTTTTTGTTTTTAATCTTACGTCTGTAGTGTTGGCTTCTATTACTTTTATGAAGCTGTACCTCCTTGAGTTATGTTTATGTTAATGCTGTTGGTTAATTTCTTGCAATTGTATTGTATTTATATTATTTTTATTAATATTGTTGTTATTATTATTGTTATAGTTGTTATAGTTTTTTGTTGTTGTTTTTGTGATTGTGTTGTTGGTATTATTGCTATTGTTATTGTTACCATTATTATTGTTATTACTATTATTATTATTATTATTATTATTATTATTATTATTATTATTTTATTGTTATTATTATTACTATTATTATTATTTTATTGTTATTATTATTATTGTTATTATTATTATTATTATTATTATTATTATTATTATTATCATTATTTTATTGTTATTATTATTATTATTATTGATATTATTAATTTGTTTATTTTTATAACTAAAAGTTATTCCTATATTGTTGTTGTAGTTATAATTTTGTTGCAGTTATTATTATGTACATGGATTATTATCATTTTTATTATTATCATTATTATAATTTGGTTATGATTACAAGTTGCTATGTTTGTCATTATTGCCATCATCCATTTTGCTATCCTCACTATTATTATTATTATTGCTATTTCTGTTATTATTATTATTGTCATTATATCTTTATTGTTTTCATTGTTATCGTTATTAACATCATTATTATTTTATTATTGATACGGTTATGATTATTGTTATTGTTATCAGTATTATTGTTATCATTAATGATATGATTATTGTTATTACTATTTTTTTGTTGTTCTTATTGTTTATGTTTCTCTTATTTTTGCTGTGGTTACCAAGGATTATGATGATGATTATTATTATTTTCATTAGAATTAGCAATTTGTATTATTTTTTTGTTATTGAAAGTGATGTTATTATTATTATTATTATTATTATTATTATTATTATTATTATTATCATTATTGTTGTTGTTATTATTATTATCATCATCATTATTATTATTATTATTGTTATTATTATTATTATTATTATTATTATTATCATTATTGTTATTGTTATTATTATTATTATTATTATTATTATTATTATTATTATTATTATTATTATTATCATCTTCATCTTTATTATTAGAATTATCATCATTATTATTGCTGTTATTATTTATTGTTAATATTATCTTTATTGTTATTGTTTTTATCATGATTATAATTTTATCTTATTTATGTTACTTGAAGTAGTCAACTTTATATTGCTGAGAACCTGCTGTCTCTTTGCATATTTCTCTCTCTCTCTCTCTCTCTTTCCCTTTTCCTATCCATCCCTATAATCGTCCCTTTTTCCCCGCTCCTTCCCTTTCTGCTTCCCTCCCTCCCTCCCTACCCTCCATAACCTCCCTCCCTCCCTCTCTCCCTCCCTACCCTACCCTCCCTTCCCTCCCTCTCTCCCTATCCTCCCTACCCTTCCTTCCCTCCCTATCTCCCTCCCTCCCTCCCTCCCTCCCCCCCCTCCTCCCCCCTTTCTTTCCCTCTCCATTCCCCCCCTTGTTCTTCTGAGTACTCCCCCCCCCCCCATCCCCCCACTCCGTCACCGTAATGACAACTGGCGCTAATTGTTCTTAAAAGCTCCGCCATATTACGTAGCACTCAGCCGATGTGTTCTAAGCCCTGTTGGTTTCATTACTTTATGTGATTACATGCCTCACCTCCCCATTCCCCCTACCCCGCCTCCTGTGTTCCCCTCACCTCTTTTCTCCCCTTTCTCTCCCCTTTCTCTCCCTTCTCCACTCCCCTCATTACCCTTTTTAGGATCTATCTGTTCCCTTTCTTTTATTTTTTCCCTACCCTTACTTATCTACCCTCGGTCTAGTTTCCTCCCTTTTTCCCCTTCCCCTCACTTTTCTCAACCGGTCTACTTCTCTCCTTCCCCTTCCCTACCTCTTCCCCTTCCCTGTCTCTTGACCTTCTCTGTCTCTTCCCCCTTCTCTGTCTCTTCCCCTGCCTTTTCCCTTCCCTCTTCCTTCATAACTCTTCTCCTTCTCCTTTTTCTTTATATTTTTTAACCGGTCAACTCCCGCCCCTCCTCTTCGCCCAGTTCCTACTGTT
>BOPN01002066.1:7500-10000 GCA_017312705.2 Penaeus japonicus | reverse complement strand
TCTCTCTCTCTCTCTCTCTTTCTCTCTCTCTCTCTCTTCTCTCTCTCTCTCTTCTCTCTCTCTCTCTCTCTCTCTCTTCTCTCTCTCTCTCTCTCTCTCTCTTCTCTCTCTCTCTCTCTCTCTCTCTCTCTCTCTCTCTCTCTCTCTCTCTCTCTCTCTCTCACTCTCTCTCTTTCTCTCTCTCTCGCTCTCGCTCTCCCATAGTCATTTTGTTTATTACTTCTATCTGCTATATTTTTATGTTCTCGCTCATTTTCCACTCATTTTTTTTTTATTTTATCATAATTTTTCTTTTTTTTCCAGTCTTCCCTTTTTTCTAATGTCTTCATTTCTCGCTGTTATCCTCATTTTCTTTGTTTGTTTTTTTTCTTCCTTGGTTCACTGCTCTCTTCATCATCCTTGCTCATCCCTTTCATCTGTCTCTTCCATTTATTCTTTGTAGTTGTATCTCTTCCTCGTTATGTTATGGTTTATTCATTTATTTATTTATTTTCTTTCTTTTTTTGCTTTTTATTTATTATGCTATTTTTTTGCTTTGCTTCTTTTTTTCTCGATTTCTCTCTATGTTATTTTAGTTTGTTTTGTTTTGTTTTTGTATTATGTGTTTTTTTTTTTCTCTCACCCTGTTGTATATGTTGTTTGGGTTTATGCTTTATGTTGTCTGTGACTTTCCAGTTTGTTTATGTTGCTCATTTACTTTGTTTTATTTTTTTTATTGATTTCTATATTTATCTGCTTGTTTGTCATGAGTGTCTGTTACTGTATCAGTTGTTTAATTGCTTGATTATATGTTTATTTTTGGTTATTAGTATTACTGCTCTAAGAACTTTGGTAATTGTGATCCGTGTAATGTTATTGGCAGACCAGTCTAGTTCTCTCCAAGCTGTTTGGATAGAGAATTTTGACAATTACACTGGGTGTGCGTCACTTACTCGTTTATTCTAGATATGTGTTATTGGTATTGATATTGTTGTTTGTTATTATTGTTGTTATTGTTATCATTATCATTATTATTATGATGATGATGATGATTATGATTGTTATTATCATTAGTAGTAGTGGTAGTAGTATCATTATTATTATAATTATTGTTATGATTACTATTATTATTAAGATTATTACTATGATTACTATTATTTCATTTGTTAGCCGCAGCCTTGGCATCAGCGCATTGGCCAGCCATGTGTCGCTTTTCATGCTTGAAAGTTGATTCAGGAGAGATTGTAACGCTGGCAGAGTTACAATGCTGAACGTGACCTCGCCTGACTTTGGCTCTCTGTGGGCCCGAGAATCAGGTCAAGGTCTTTTCTGTTCCTTTTTTTGTACAGCTTGCATATGCTATACGGACCGAACTTAGTGTTTGTTCTTTGTGCCTCCCCTCCCCCCACTCCCCCTCACAACCTTTTCATTTCCTCCCTCTGCTGTTTCCCCATTGCTTCCCCGTCCCTCTTATTTCCTCCCTCCACGTCTGCTCTTCCAATTCGTCAATATCTTCTTTCCCTTCTTTTCTTTCTGATCTTATATTCCCTCCTTCCCTTCCTTCCTTCCTTTCCATCTCTTCCTCCCTCCCTTCCTCCCTCCCCCCTCTCTTCCTCCCTCCCCCCTCTCTTCCTCCCTCCCTCCCTCCCTCCCTCCCTCCCTGCTCCCCCCTCCCCCACACACAATCCCCCCTGCAGGTGTACGGCACGATCTCGTTCAAGCCGGTCAAGAGCCGCCGCACGTCCAAGTCGCGCGACCCGCACGTCTACGAGAACACGGTGCACCGCTACGAGAACCTCAAGGAGCGCTACGAGACGCTTCGTGAGCGGGGCGAGCGGCGGCACGGCGAGCGGGATCGCGGCGAGCGGGAGCGCGGCGAGCGGGGCGAGCGGGACGCCCACCCGAGGGACCACCACTACCACACCATCTACCGCCACCACCACCACCACCACGACAACGCGTCCTGGACCGACCGCGACCGCGACCACCACCACAACCACCGCCACCGGAACGACAACCTGCGCGACCGCAACGAGAACCTACGGGACCGGAACGCCCAGACGCTGCCCCGGCGGCCGCGCGCGTCCTCGGCCTACGCGAAGATCGGCGGCGGCGGTGGAGGAGAACGAGGAGGAGGAGGGGGAGGAGGAGGAGGACGGGGGTGCAGCAGCGGCGGCGACGGCGGCGGCGGCGGCGGCGGAAGGCGCATGGTGGACTCGTCCGACGACTCCGACGGCGACCAGCGGCCCAAGTCGCTGGACTTCTGGGACAACAAACCGCAGGTGAGTGAGGCACCGCGCATGCGCCGGGGACTCGCTAGGGGAAGCACGGGAGGGAGGGAGGGAGGGGGGGAGGGAGGGAGGGAAGGAGAGAGCCATCAGAGCGGACCAAACTTGCAAGCACACGCTGCTTTCACTTCCGGGCGGATTGCGCCTCGGATGAATTAATAGAAAAAAAAAAAATGGATGATTAATGACGCGTGATGGCGACTCTCGAGGTCTTGAGATTGTGTTCACGTCTT
>BOPN01002065.1:221120-223620 GCA_017312705.2 Penaeus japonicus | reverse complement strand
GAGAAGAAGACGAAAGAGGAAGAGGAGAAGAAGATGAAGGAGTAAGAGGAGGAGAAGGAGGAGGAGGAGGAGAGTGGTAGTGTGGCGCGTGTTCGAAAGCCAGTCTTTGTTCAAGGGAACCAACCTACCTTTCTTTGGGCAGCTCACCAGTTCACCTTTGAGATATTGTTTCTCCTTTTCTGATGGGGAGAGGAGGGGTGGGGGTGGGGGTGGCTTTCTGACGGGAAATGGGGTGAGAGGGTTAGCTTTCTGATGGGAAATGGGGTGAGGGAGGTAGCTTTCTGATGGGAAATGGGGTGGGGTGAGCTTCCTGATGGGAAAGACAGTGGGTGAAGCTTAGTGACGGAAAAAATGTCGGACGGAAGCTTTCTAATGGGGAAAGAGGGTGGAAAGTAGCTTTCTGATGGGGAAAGGGGGTGAAGGGTAGCTTTCTGATGGGGGAAAGGGGGTGAAGGGTAGCTTTCTGATGGGGGAAAGGGGGTGAAGGGTAGCTTTCTGTTGGGGGTAAGGGGTGGAATTAGAATTCTGAATGGGGAAGGGGGTTGGGAAAGCATTCTGATTGGGAAAAGGGGGTGAAGGGTAGCTTTCTGATTGGGAAAAGGGGGTGAAGGGTAGCTTTCCGAAGGGGGAAAGAGGTTAGGTTAGAATTCTGAATGGGGAAGGGGGTTGGGAAAGCATTCAGATGGGTGAAGGAGTGAGGGGAGCAAGGTTCAGTCTTTTTTCTCGTTCTTCTCCTTTCCCATCCTTCTCTTTCTCTCTCCCTCTTATCTTACTCCCTCGCTTTCCATATTCTCTTTCTGCTTTCTGTTTCACTATCTGCTTCTCCCTATCTCTCTTTGATCTATCTCTGTCTCACGAAAATACCGAATGTAGAACTATAAACCAAATTTACATCGTGATTTACTTTTTCATTTTTGTGTGTTTTTGCTTTCCTCTTAGTACTTCTATGAACTTCGTAGATGTACCTGATTATTCTTATACATTTCATTTCTCTCTCTCTCTCTGAGGATTGTATAGAATATAATGAATATATCTATCGTGTACCATAACGTCAGACTATCTGCGTTATGGAATAAACCTGAACTGTACAAACCCTGTATCTGGCATCAACTACCTTATTTGTGGTGGGTTATTAGTTCCGACAGACTAAGACACCCATCGCACACACACACACACACACTCTCACTCACTCACTCACTCACTCTCTCTCTCTCTCTCTCTCTCTCTCTCTCTCTCTCTCTCTCTCTCTCTCTCTCTCTCTCTCTCTCTCTCTCTCTCTCTCTCTCTCTCTCTCTCTCTCTCTCTCTCTTTCTTTCTCTCTCTCTCTCTCCCTCTCTCTCTCTCTCTCTCTCTGTGAGAGGTATCTCACTTAAGGTGCTTAGCAAAAGTCAGATAGCTATTGATCCTTTTATTGTAGATAACAGCACGAAGGGAAACAGGAATAATTACTATGGTAGCGGGTGGCTTGTTTGACGTCTTGGCTTGGCGGGTCTTTCTGGGTTGAGGTCCTGTGGTGTTAGGGTGTTCCAAGGTCGAGACGACGGGCTTGGCCCAGAACGGCTGCTCGCCCCTAGTAGTGGGTGACGAGTGTCTGGGGTGAGCGCGGTAGTGAGAGAGGGTGCGATAGAGGTCGAGCGAGGGCGAGAAGGATAACGATAAACAGATGCTACGCAGGGCTTGTATGCACTGAGGCGAGGACGCCTGTGTCAGCATGTGCTGACACGTGAGTGAATGTGCCAACAAGTGTTGACTCGATCTGAGCTTGGTCCTTACCCAATGCAGTGCCCAGCTACGTCAGTAACCGCCAGGTGACAGTGAAAACTCACGAACCTCGACGGGGCGCGATCTGTCGACTACGGGTTATAATGCCGACGCTCTTTCCACTGAGCTACCAGACGGCTCGAGCGAGGTCTGGTCATACATATATTTATATCCTGACCTCACACGGCCTAGGTTTCTGGTCGGTCGCGATGCAGGGAACCACGTGGTGGGTAACCGTTCGCCACGTGACACCTACAGTATATCTCTCTCAAACACACACACACACACACTCTCTCTCTCTCTCTCTTTCTCCCTCTCTCTCTCTCTCTTTTTCCCTCTCTCTCTCTCTCTTTCTCCCTCTCTCTCTCTCTCTTTTTCCCTCTCTCTCTCTCTCTCTCTCTCTCTCTCTCTCTCTCTCTCTCTCTCTCTCTCTCTCTCTCTCTCTCTTCTCTCTCTCTCTTTCTTCTCTCTCTCTCTCTCTCCTTCTCTCTCTCTCTCTCTCTCTCTTTCTCTCACTCACTCACTTTCATTCTGTCTGTATCTCTCTCCCTCTCTCTTTCTCTCTCTCTCTTTATGCATCTCTCTCTCTCTCTCTCTCTGCTTGTCTGTCTGTCTCTCACTCTCATTCTGCCTCTCTCTCTCTCTCTCTCTCTCTCTCTCTCTCTCTCTCTCTCTCTCTCTCTCTCTCTCTCTCTCTCTCTCTCTCTCTCTCTCTCTCTCTCTCTCTCTCTCTCTCTCT
>BOPN01002065.1:196170-198670 GCA_017312705.2 Penaeus japonicus | reverse complement strand
GTCTACGAGATACTTAACCTCACCTGCGCCTCTCGAATCACAACTGCGCTAATTAAGCTGTGCGGGTTGCATGTCCGATGGACTTTTCCACGAGAAGTTGATCCAATAAGTGTGTGCTGTTTGTAATTGGCTCAGGGGATTCCACGCTGGAACCCACTGGGAGGTCAAGGAATGTTGGAATTTATGTAAGCTTCCAATGTGTATGTATATACATATATATATATATACACATACATGTGTGTGTGTGTATATATATATATATATATATATATATATATATATATATATATATATATATATATATATATATATATATATATATATACATATATATATATATATATATATATATATATATATATATGTATATATATATATATATATATATATATATATATATATATATATATATATATATATATATATACACATACATATATATATATATATATGGACACATATATCGGAGACAGGACAACAGGTGGACAAAGAAAACAACAGAATGGGTAATACACGACACAAAGAGACCCAGGGCAAGACCAATGACTAGATGGCGGGATGAAATAGCAAAATTCGCAGGAGTAAACTGGAATCAGAGGACACAAGACCGGAATGACTGGAAAAAAATTGTCAGAGGCCTACGTCCTGCAGTGGATTGATACAGGCTGATGATGATGATATATATATATATATATATGTATATATATATATATATATACACACACACACACACACACACACACACACACACACACACACACACACATATATATATATATATATATATATATATATATATATATATATATATATACAGAACTGGGAAAATTAATAGACAATTCTGGCCATTCAACTGATTTATTCACATTTTTATTGACAGAAGGAAAATTTTAGACAGTAAATATGTTTTATTGTTTTTCCTTTATACACATATCCTCTCAGTATTTTATGGGACCTCCTTTGGCTCTAATAACTGCTTCAACACGTCTTGGCATGCTTCTAATGTAGTCTTGTGCTTTGTTCCTGATATCTGGATTTCTGTGCCAAACCTCTATCAACCGCTGGATGAGCTGTACTCTGTTGGTACATTCACTTTTGCTGACTTCATCTTTTAAGTCTTTCCATTAACCTTCAATAGGATTCATATCTGGGCTACTTCCAGGCTAATCAAGCACTTTGATGTTAAGATATTTTAGATGACTAGAAACTCTTCTGGCTGTGTGATATGGGGCCCCGTCATGCATGAATATTCCGTTATTGTCAGGAAACCATTCGTGAAATTAAGGTACCAGGCGTATATTTATTATCTTAAGGTATCCATCTTGATTCAGAGCGCCATCCACGATCTCTAAACGACCTGTACCTTGTGCAGATATGATGGACCAAACCATGACTTTGGAAGGGAACTTGACTGCAGTCTTCTGACAGTCAGGGTGGTCCTTCTCTTTTGACGTCCTCCTCACGAATTTTCGCCTATCACTCAGTATTTCCATCATTGATTCATCAGAGAAATATACCTGGATACAAACGAAACAAATTAATTGATTTTTTTTCAATCAAACTTAAATTACAGCTTTGTAAACCCCAGTCTTCAAGTAAGTTTCATCAAACATGAATGGAACAAAGACATTTTTTTCAATTTAGATGCAACATCTTGAATCAAACATTAAATATTCGCTATTTTATTTAGATAAATAGTTATTTTAATTAATTTGTGCAGAAAAACAACGAATTCAGCAAAATTTAATGCATATTTACCTTTTCCCAGTAATCAGATGTCCAGTGGCTGTGTGCCTTGGCCCAAGCCAGCCTTTTCTTCCTCATGGCCTCGGTTAGTCTTGGCACTCTAGTTGGCCTACAGGCATTACCAGCTTACTAAGCTTTTTTCTAACAGCTGAGGGTGTACATTGTACATCATAGTCCACTAAGTCAGCTGCTAGTTGTCTTGACGACTTTGAATGGTCTTTTCTTACCATATCAACGAGAATTCTCTCCTGTCTTGGGGTAGTACAGGATTTCCTTCCACACTTTCCAACACGTTTTGGCTCGTAATTTTCGATATTTTCAATCTTAATTTTCACTCTGTACACACTAGACAATGATACACCAACTTTATGAGCGATTTCTTTACAGTTGAGGGATGTTTCTTGTAGATAAATTTCGATTGCTGAAAAATCGGCCTGACTCAAGTCTTTTCCTCTGCCCATGATGCTTCAACATCTTAATGACTTCTACGACTAATTATGGGTCAATTGACACTGGGACATTGGCACACACATTAGGTAATATAAACAATGATTAGTAATCGGAAACCGGAATTCCGGGAACGTGGATATGTGTGGAAATGGTTTAAGAACACAAGGCTGAGGGACGAGGTAATTTTGTGTGGAGACAAGTAACAATCCAAAAACATGATTCTTATCATTTAAAAATAATATAATCATTATATAATCAATTATTTTATGTAGATTAAAGATTTCTCTGCATTATTACAAAAAAT
>BOPN01002065.1:158670-163670 GCA_017312705.2 Penaeus japonicus | reverse complement strand
ACACACACACACACACACACACACACACACACACATATATATATATATATATATTATATACATATATATATGTATGTATATATCACCGGCATTTGTATAGATTTAATAAAATGGTTCGAGGATACTGAATCGACCAAATAGACTGAGCCAGGTCGAGAGAGGGCTACACGACGTGCCCAGATTTAACATCTCCGTTCATGTTTTCACACATATGTAACTGTTTTGATGTGTTTGTCCTATATGATTCTAACGAGGCAGCTTCTAACAATAAAGAACAATGTGGGGCCAGGAGAGAAGATTACTTCTGGTGAAGGTTTGTGCGTATGTGCCTGTATGCACGCATGCGTTTTGTTTTATTATACGCATGTGTCTATTTGATATAATATGCGCGCCATATAAGAGCACACACACACATACATACACACGCACACACACACACACACACACGCACACGCAATCAATGTGCATCACGACAAGGGTTAGTTGTTAGTAAGACTGCAAAAAGATGTCGGAAGCCAGCGCCGGGGTTGGGCAAGCCATGTGTAGGTCTCTCTCAAGATTGGATTAATGCAGTAGTTCTGCAGTTGTGTCGGCAGACGGACGAATTCGCACACACAAACGCCTTACCTGTACATGAACGTTTTCCCCTAAACACAGTCACGTAGACGCCCCTATTAAACCCCTATTAGAATCTTGCGTAATCTTTTAATTTCTCTCCTCCCGCATGTGTATTTATTTCTCCCCAAACTTAGTATTCACGGATTCCCTTTTATCCTCCTCTGATTCATTCTTACTACACTGTTTATACCTGTTATCACTATCTCCCTAGTGTTATTACCTTCGTCCTTCTTCCTTGACTCGCAATTATCCCCCCCCCCCCCCCCCCCCAACAATCGTCCTCTCCCTCGCACTCTCTCCAACCCACGACAATCTCTGACTCGCTCGTTATTTCCCTAAACCCTTGATCCCTACTAACTCTCTGCTCCATTTCGCCAATCCCTTAAACTTCATTCCCCTATCCCTTCTCTCTCTCTCTCTCTCCTCCTCCCTTCCCCCTCCTCCCCGTATCCCTTTAGACTTGTCTCCCCCTCCTCCTTGCCTCCTCTCCTCTCCTCCCCTTCCCCCTCTCTCTCCTCCTCTCTTCACCCACCTCCCCGTATCCCTTTAGACTTGTCTCCCCCTCCTCCTTACCTCCTCTCCTCTCCTCTCCTCCCCTTCTCTCTCTCTCTCCTCCTCCCTTCCCCCTCCTCCCCGTATCCCTTTAGACTTGTCTCCCCCTCCTCCTTGCCTCCTCTCCTCTCCTCTCCTCTCTCTCTCTCTCTCCTCCTCCCTTCCCCCTCCTCCCCGTATCCCTTTAGACTTGTCTCCCCCTCCTCCTTGCCTCCTCTCCTCTCCTCTCCTCCCCTTCTCTCTCTCTCTCCTCCTCCCTTCCCCCTCTCTCTCCCTCCTCCCTTCCCCTCCTCCTCGTATCCCTTAGGACTTGTCTCCTCTCCTCCCCTTCTCTCTCTCTCTCTCTCTTCCTCTCTCCCTTCCCCCCTCTCTCTCCCTCCCTCCCTCCCTCCCCTCCTCCCCGTATCCCTTTAGACTTGTCTCCCCCTCCTCCTTGCCTCCTCTCCTCTCCTCCCCCTTCTCTCTTCTCTCCTCCCTCCCTTCCCCCTCCTCCCCGTATCCCTTTAGACTTGTCTCCCCCTCCTCCTTGCCTCCTCTCCTCTCCTCTCCTCCCCTTCTCTCTCTCTCTCCTCCTCCCTTCCCCCTCCCCTCCCCCCATCCCTTTAGACTTGTCTCCCCCTCCTCCTTGCCTCCTCTCCTCTCCTCTCCTCCCCTTCTCTCTCTCTCTCCTCCTCCCTTTTCCCTCTCTCTCCTCCTCCCTTCCCCCTCCTCCTCGCATCCCTTTAGACTTGTCTCCCCTTCCTCCTTGCCTCCTCTCCTCTCCTCCCCTTCTCTCTCTCTCTCCTCCTCCCTTCCCCCTCCTCCCCGTATCCCTTTAGACTTGTCTCCCCCTCCTCCTTGCCTCCTCTCCTCTCCTCCCCTTCTCTCTCTCTCTCCTCCTCCCTTCCCCCTCCTCCCCGTATCCCTTTAGACTTGTCTCCCCCTCCTCCTTGCCTCCTCTCCTCTCCTCTCCTCCCCTTCTCTCTCTCTCTCTCTCTCCTCTCTCTCCCCCTCCTCCCCGTATCCCTTTAGACTTGTCTCCCCCTCCTCCTTGCCTCCTCTCCTCTCCTCTCCTCCCCTTCTCTCTCTCTCTCCTCCTCCCTTCCCCCTCCTCCTCGCATCCCTTTAGACTTGTCTCCCTCTCCTCCTTGCCTCCTCTCCTCTCCTCCCCTTCTCTCTCTCTCTCTCTCTCTCTCTCTCTCTCCTCCTCCCTCTCTTCCCCCCCTCCTCGTATCCCTTTAGACTTGTCTCCCTCCTCTCCTTGCCTCCTCTCCTCTCCCCTCCTCCCCTTCTCTCTCTCTCTCCTCCTCCCTTCCCCCTCCTCCCCGTATCCCTTTAGACTTGTCTCCCCCTCCTCCTTGCCTCCTCTCCTCTCCTCTCCCCCTCTTCCTCTCTCCTCCTCCCCTTCCCCCTCCTCCCCGTATCCCTTTAGACTCTTGTCTCCCTCCTCCTTGCCTCCTCTCCTCTCCTCTCCTCCCCTTCTCTCTCTCTCTCCTCCTCCCTTCCTCCCCCGTATCCCTTTAGACTTGTCTCCCCTCCTCCCTCCTCTCCTCTCCTCTCCTCTCCTCCCCTTCTCTCCGTCTTCCCTTCCCTTCACCCACCTCCTCGCATCCCTTTAGACTTGTCTCCCCCTCCTCCTTTCTCTCTCTCTCTCTCTCTCCCTCCCCCTTCCCCCTCCTCCCCCGTATCCCTTTAGACTTGTCTCCCCCTCCTCCTTGCCTCCTCTTCTCTCTCTCTCTCCTCCTCCCTTCCCCCTCCTCCCCGTATCCCTTTAGACTTGTCTCCCTCTCCTCCTTGCCTCCTCTCCTCTCCCCTCCTCCCCTTCTCTCTCTCTCTCCTCCTCCCTTCCCCCTCTCTCTCCTCCCTTCTCTTTCCTTGCCTGCTCCCCTCTCATCTGACCGCTCACAGTAACACCAAGACGGCCTAACAATGCAGTTACATTTTTTCCTTCTTTTTGTCCTCCGCATAAAGCCACTAATGGTAGGGGCATTAGGCACAAAGAGAATGTATATGAAAGACCTTTTTGTGGTGGTAGGCGGAGGCGAATCTGTTTGAATTTCTCCCAGTCTATTTCTCCGTTTGCATCGGTGTACGTGCATACCTAAATGAATTAATACATCTTTTCAAACAGGAATGGACCTCCGCAGACATGTAAGCACCACGCAGACATTATTACAGACAGAACTAGACATTTGCGAACATATGAAAATGCGCACAGCCGCAGACAGTGCGCGTGTGTGTTTGTGTCAGTTAGTTTTCATGTAAATTGATACAGTACTTGTCGAGATACCGTACCGTTGAATGAGGTATGCGTACACAAATGTTATGTGTATGTATGTATGCATATATGTATATATATATGTATACATAATATATATATATATATATATATATACATATATATATATATATATATACATATATATACATACATATACATATATATATGTTTATATATATACATATACATATATACATACACACATATATATACACCTTATATATACATATTGTATATACACATATATACACACAGATATACATACTATATATATTATGTATATATATATACACATATATGTATTATATAATAGATATATATATATATGTATAGTATATATATACATATATATACATATATTTGCATATATGTCCCTCTCCCGCTGCCCCCCTCCCCATTCTTTCTAATTCTTTATATTTTTCTCTTCCCTCCCTTCCCATCCCCCCCCCCCCCTCTCTCTCCTATAATGGTTTAATTACTGAATGTCACGTAGATCATCTTCAAGATTGGCATAATCACTATTTTGTATCGTTCTCTGGCTGATCAGGCGCTTCATCACAGCTGTTTATTGGCGGAATTTATCTATTTATAAACCGGTTCCATTCGATTAATTAAAAAAAGAGGATATGAAAGTTCAAGGATATGGATGTATCCACACACGTGCACACACACACACACACATGTTAGCAACACTTTCTCTTTCGCAATTAAGGTGATTATATATATGTATGTCTATCTCTCACTCAATATAAATACAATATATATATACATATATGTATACATACATATATATATATATATATATATATATATATATATATATATATATGTATATGCATATGTATGTATATATGTATATATATGTGTGTATTAATATATATGTATAATATCAAATGTATATATATAAACACACACACACATAATATATATATGCAATATTGTTCGTTCACTTTTGTCAATTCTACGTTTCGGGAAAAGAGAAGAAAAACAAAAAATCGCCGACCGCATCCCAGCTGCAACAGCTAGATATAAGTCCCATAACTCTTGGCAATACTAATCAACTAAGTTTTGGGAGTTTGATTAACAAATTACCCAGTAACAACATGTTCATAAATAACATTACGTTAATCATGCTGATGGAATTTCAATTTCTGCATCTGTCTCACTTTGCGTTTGTCAGTCTGTCGTTTTTTTTGACCTGTCACTTTTTTTTTTTTTTTGGTGAATGTGACTCCAACTCTCATAATCTCTCTCCCTTTTATTTCCTGCCTTTCTCATTTTCTCTCTTCCCTCCTTCTCTCCCTCACCTTCCCTCCTTCCCTCTCTCTCCTCTCCCTCTCCATCTTCCTCTCCCCTCCCCCTACCTCCCGCTATCCCCTCTTTAGCTCCCTTTATTTCCTGCCTTTCTCTTTTTCTCTCCCACTCCTTCTCTCCCTCACCTTCCCTCCTTCCCTCTCTCTCCCCCTCCCCCTCCCCCTACCTCCCTCTTTAGCTCCTGCTTCCTCCTTCCCCCTCTCTATTGAACGGTAAAAAAGTTACATCTCTGCTATTTCGCCATGGGAGGAATAAA
>BOPN01002065.1:131170-133670 GCA_017312705.2 Penaeus japonicus | reverse complement strand
ATATATATATATATATATATATATATATATATATATATATATATATACATACACACACACACACACACACACACACACACACACACACACACACACACACACACACATATATATATATATATATATATATATATATATATATATATATATATGTGTATATATGTATATATATATATAATATATATATATATATATATATATATATATATATATATACATATATATATATATATATATATATATATATATATATATATATATATATATATATATATATATGTGTGTGTGTGTGTGTAGTATACATGTGTGGTGTGTGTGTGTGTGTGCGTGCGTGTGTGTGTATGTGTGTTTATACACACACACACACACACACACATACACAAAGGTAAAAAACAAAACAACACCAAATAGATTAGAATGCTTTACATAAATAATATTCCCCCCCCCCCCCCCCAAAAAAAAAAAAAAAAAAAAAAAAACATGTGACGTAAGGCTGTAAAAATGGTTATGCCAAGTTAGACCTTTCCCATGGCGGTTTCCTGTATAATTTTATTGGTCCTTTGGTACATAGATTTCCTTTCTCGAGTGCACACTAAAACATGCAATATCAAATAATATGGGAAACTGATGCAATATGTTCGAATTTCTTTTTTTTTTCTTCTTCAAAAGGCTAGTGATACATGCATTAGGTTGTTTATGTATGTCTATTTACTTATCGAATTTCATTTTTTTTTTCAAAAGACTAGTAATACTTGCATTAGGTTGTTTATCCATGTCTATTTACTTATCTATCTATCTTTTTGTATTCATCTATCTATCTGTTTTAGTTCTGTCTACCTACTCAACTACCTGACTATTCATCTATCTATCCATCTTTCACTCCATCTATCTATCCTTCTACCTGTCTTTCTATCTATCTACCTGTCTACTAATCTAATCATATCTATCTGCCTATCTATCTATACATCTGTCAGTTCCTCTGCCTTTCTGCTATTATTCTGTCTATCAGTCTATCTATCAACGCAAGTTAGAAAGCTTCTAGATTGATAGTAAAACATGAGCTACCATTACCTTTTCCTATCTATCAATCTATCTACCTATCTACACATCTGTCTACCTATCTACCTGCCTATCTATCTATCCATTCTCTCCTTCCTTCCTCCATCCTTCCATCACTTTCCAAAATTCTCTTTCGTCTCTCGTTCTCTCCCCCTATCGTTCCTTTTTCATTATCACTTCCTTCGCCTTGCACCACTTTGTTGCATTTAGTTTCGTTCACGCCTTCGCGCAGCCTCTTTTCTTCTCTCTTTTTTTTTAATTAACATGGGAGAACGATGGGCGGAATGGAGGAGAACGTAAAGAAAAGAAAGAAAAAGAATATGAGAAATAAAGTTGAGAATAATTGAAAAAGAGTGAGGAAGAAACGTTGACTGTTAAAAGAGAGAGAGAGAGAGAGAGAGAGAGAGAGAGAGAGAGAGAGAGAGAGAGAGAGAGAGAGAGAGAGAGAGAGAGATAGATAGATAGATATATATAGAGAGATAGATAGATAGATAGATAGATAGAGAGAGAGAGAGAGTCAGTTAAATAGATAGATAGATATACAGATAGACAGACAGACAGATAGATAGACAGATAGACAGATAGATAGAGAGAGAGAGAGAGAGAGAGAGAGAGAGAGAAGGGAGAGGAGAACGACAGGCCCCTTACATCATAGAGAAGCGAAAGTAACTCAACCACACGTTACTGTGAGAGGGGAAGGGGGGAGGGGGAGGGGAATGGAAAGGGGAGGGTGGCGAATCTCCACCAATGAGGGAAATGAAAGAGAGAACTGATAAAGAGTGATAGGGAAAGAGAAGGGATGAAAGATGCAATTAGGTGTGTGTGTTTGTGTTTATGAGTCTAAGTTTGCGTTTGTTTGTGTGTATGTGTATGTTTCTGTGTATGTATTTGTGTTTGTGGATGTGTGTTTGTGTGTGTGAGTGCGTGTGTGTGTGTGTGTGTATGTGTCTGTGTGTATGTGTGTGATAGTATGTTTGAGTGCTTGCACGTATTTAGTGTGCGTATGTGTGTGTAAGCGTGTACGTGTGTGTCTTTTGGCAGATATATGCGCACGGAAACGCACACATACGCAGCACCGCTCCACATACACCGGCCCCGTATCTTCCCCAGGTGACGGCCTGATGGTCCCACGGAGGCACATGTATACATCAAGCGCCTCCTCGCTCTCACGGTAAATTTTAACACCCCTTCCAAGCCAAGCAATTACTAGTCTCCCCCGCCGCAATATTTCACTATGGCATACACGCATGTACATACGTGTACGTGCACACACACACACACACACACACACACACACATACACACAAACACACACAAACAAACACACAGACACAAACACAAACACGTGAGAGAGAGAGAGAGAGAGAGAGAGAGAGAGAGAGAGAGAGAGAGAGAGAGAGAGAGAGAGAGAGAGAGAGAGAGAGAGAGAGAGAGAGAGAGA
>BOPN01002065.1:129620-131070 GCA_017312705.2 Penaeus japonicus | reverse complement strand
TCTCTCTCTCTCTCTCTCTCTCTCTCTCTCTCTCTCTCTCTCTCTCTCTCTCTCTCTCTCTCTCTCTCTATCTATCTATCTATCTATCTACCTATCTATCTCTGCTTTTCTTAAGAGGGAAAGAGGGATTTGAGTACTGTGAATATACTTTAACATTTAACATTTTATTTTATTTGCAACATAGGCATAGGTTTCACAATACTTTTACGCTTTAGATCAAACCGTTATTACATTCCGCTTTCGAAATGTTGTCATGTCACATTAATGTTGCATGGAAAAGTATGAACAAAATGGTTAATCTTGAATGTTAAATAACAGATTACACTTGGTTAAAAATAACAATAAAATAATTGTCAAGAAAAAAGAAAACGCTGATGAAAAAAGGAGAGAGAGAGAGAGAAAAAAAAAAAAAACAGATAAAAAATGATAAAAATATATCTTTACATATTCCCTTCTCCATCTTTACAACTATTCTATCATCCGTTTCACCCTCAAAACCACAACGTCTTTGAAACAACAGCGGTATCAACGTCGTGGAACTTCTTGCAAGAAAGTTAAAACCACCCAATTGCCAGGATGTCAACGTCAGTCCAAAGTTAACATACTTGGCTCTGGCTGTTGTTGCACGAGCGGTTTCTTCTGGGAAAAAAACTACTCCTTTGGGATGAAGGGGTTGATTCGGTGAGAAAAAGGGCGAAGATAACTGAAACGAAGATGAAAAGGGAAAGAAAGAGAGAGAGAGAGGGAGAGATGAAAGGGACAGGACAAAGTGAAATCACAGTTTATATGCATATTAATGATAATGAAAATGATGATAACGAATAATGATGCTACAATTGACAATGATAAAGATGATATAAATAAGTAGGATATGATAATAGACCATGATATTCATGATAATTCTATGGATAATTTTGATATATAATAATAACAATAACAATGATACTGATGATAATGATATTAACAAAATAGATGATGTAAATGGTAATGTAAATGACAAATATTAATGAGAATAATGATAATGAAGATGATAATTATAATGAAAATAATAGTAATGATGATGATAAGAAAAAATAGTAATAATGAAAATAAAGATAATGGTAGAAATAGTGCAAGTGATAATAAAGAAAATAACCGCAATTAAGATGATGATAACAATGGTAATCGTAATAATGATAATTGTAATAAGAAAACTTTGGATACTACCAATGATAACTTAAGTGATGAAAACTATAATGATGACGATAGCAATAATAATGATAATAATTACAATAATAATCAAGATGATAGAGAGATTATAATGATAAAAAGGGGAATAGTAATATTGATGATTATGAAAATAACAATAGCAATGATAATGATTATAACAATAATTAAAATCATAATGATAATGATGATGATGATAAGACTATTAGTGATAATGATAAAAGGGAAACAAATGATAATGGTA
>BOPN01002065.1:30000-67500 GCA_017312705.2 Penaeus japonicus | reverse complement strand
TTGCTAACGTCAATTTTCACAACTTCCGCTCCGGCACTGAACCTAAGTCAGCACTACATCACAGTAACTAGTTCTAGCTTCTCAGAATATTGCCTAGTGTTGACAGGTCTGTGTGTTTTAAATGGCAAATGAGAGAGAGAGAGAGAGAGAGAGAGAGAGAGAGAGAGAGAGAGAGAGAGAGAGAGAGAGAGAGAGAGAGAGAGAGAGAGAGAGAGAGAGAGAGAGAGAGAGAGAGAGAGAGAGAGAGAGAGAGAGAGAGAGAGAGAGAGAGAGAGAGAGAGAGAGAGTACAGTCAGAGAGAGTACAGTCAGAGAGAGTACAGTTAGAGAGAGAGAGAGAGAGAGTACAGTCAGAGAAAGCATGAAACAGAAATAAGGAGGAAATAAGATAAGTCAGACAGAAACTGAGACACGGAGCAAAGACACAATGAGACAACAGACAGAAAGAGAGTGTAAGAATAAGAGTGAGAGGGATGAATAGGATGTGGGTGAGGATGTAGGTAAGGGTGAAGATGAAGACATTCCTGTGGTTGAGGATGAGGGTGAGAGTGACACTGAGTTTGAGTGAGAGTGAGAGTGAGTGTGAGTGTGAGTATATGTAAGTGTAGTGTGAGTAAGAGTATATCTAAGTGTGAGTGTGAATGTAAGTGGGTGGGAGTATGATGTCAAGTATGAGTGTATATGTAAGCATAAGAATTCATGTAAATGTGAGTGTGTTTGAGTGCCTGTGTATGTCATGGATATTTATATCAATGGAAGCCAGAGAGATAGAGGGAGGGAGAGCAAGGGAGAAGTGTTAGTATGTGTGAGAGTGAGAGTGAGAGTTGGAGTGTGAGAGAGAGAGTGAGAGTGAGAGTTGGAGTGTGTGAGAGAGAGAGAGAGAGAGAGAGAGAGAGAGAGAGAGAGAGAGAGAGAGAGAGAGAGAGAGAGAGAGAGAGAGAGAGTGTGTGTGTGTGTGTGTGTGTGTGTGTGTGTGTGTGTGTGTGTGTGTGTGTGTGTGTGTGTGTGTGTGTGTGTGTTTGTGTGTGTGTGTGTGTGTGTGTTAGAAATTTCATTTACTCATTCATTTACCTAAATATTTTCTACATATAGGAAATTTGTATAAGATATCATAAAAGTTACTTTTAATCTTTGATACAATCTAATAACTCTTGGAAAGGTGACCCCGGCGTTGCCACAGCTTGAAACACAGCTGCAAACTTTGCCTTTTGGTCTTCTGTTGCTAAACTCTGACGGAAGTGGGAGGCTGACAGACAAAATATCTGAATATCTCTGGCGTCTAGCTTTCCTAATCGAGCCTGAACATAAGGAAAAGCTGCTCGGAGCCACCGGTTACTCGAGGCAGCTATAAAGAAGCATGTTAAGCACCATACTGCAAGGGAAATAGGACTACGCTGGGTAAAGTTACTTAGAGAAAGGAGTACCCACTCCTGTACAAGTCCTTCTCCACTCTCACTTATTGCACCTTCAAACACCTGGAAGAGTGTTGAAGCTAACAAATGGGGGTGTGGCTGGTGGCTTGATATATACTCTGTGATCACTTTGTTCAGTATCTGACTAGCAGGAAGAATATCCAGGAGGCAAGGGCCCAACAGACCAGCTATCACACCTGCCTCATGGGGATAACCCACTCGAATGCGGTCAAAGAACACAGACAACTTCTCCATCACCAGCAGGAGGGTCTCTGGGTCAGACGACATGTCCTCCTGTGCTATGTCATGTGTGAGGGCAGCAGTGTTCCTCACATTGGCATAGAGTGCTGTGATGAAGAGAGGCAGTGCAGCTAGTGACGTTGATGGTGACCCATTTAGCACGAGGTCCATTACCAACTTGAAGATCACCTCCACAGTGTTGCTGGAGAGCTGCTGAACTAAAACAAGCCTCTCCACACCTCGCAGGACCTGATGGAGGAGCCTAGGTGTTGTAGAAGTGGTTGCTGCCGTCGACAAGGCCATGTGAAGTGCGGTAGATGGCAGTGTGGGATCAGGGAGGGTTTCATAATGCTCAACCAGGTAGACCCACACTTCCCAGACAGCAACCTCGTGACTCTCACACTCACGACTTTTACTAAAAATATAAAAAGGAAAAAATAAAACATTAAACACAGACATAGGTTCTTTCCACATTTCTTATTACTTTCATGTTAAATATCAATTATTGAATATCAACATTCTCAATTTTTAAAAATTATCCCCTCTGATCATGTACTGCTCACATTCAAGTTCAAACATATGATTCATTGGTATAACAATCTCTGAACTTAATACTATATTATTCAAACAAAAAACATACTATATGTATCAAATATCATTTTATTTCTTCTTCTTTTTTTAATCAAAGAAGCAAATCCTTTTTCCCCTGCAAACCTTTTAAAAGCATTCAACTTACCCATCATTGTACTTCAGGATGTAATTCGCTGCGAGCATCACTAGAGGTGGACTCTCTTCAGGCGGGCCTTGCAGTAAATAGAGGAGGCCCTGAACAGCACAGGTTCGTACAGACACCTGACCACTCTTCAGTCCACTCTCCACAATGTGCACCACACCTTCGCTTAACGATGAACTCACCTCCTGAACAGGTGAAGTAAATGCAATGTACAATGTATCTCTAATAGTAACAAAGTTAACAGCTCTGCATCAAACTATTCAACAGACTTTTTTCCAAGCAAAATCTAAAATTCGCAACAAAACTTTCATAAATCTCAGCCTCACCTGCTTGGCTAATCTCAGAGTAGCTAAGGCCTTGCAGGTGGAAAGAATAATGTACTGCTGTGTGATGTGGTCTTCTATGGGGTGAAGGGTATGCAGGGGTAGCAAGGCTTCCAAGACCCAGCGGTGATGATCAGCTGAACAGAACAGGTCGCACAGGCAACTCACTGACTTCACTACTTCGGCTACCACGGATGCACACAAACCACTCTGTCAATAGTCATGTCCTTTACTGTGTGTATTTTCACAAGAGGAAGGTATTGGAAGAATCCAATTAGAGGAAACTTTTGTGAAGTTGAAAAGAAGTAGAGTACAATAAAAAAAAGGAATATGGGAATATGCCCTCAGATGTGGATGAAGTATGGTCTCTGTTGTAACTAAAAGGACCTCAGCGTTCTAAATTTCTGTTTTTTCTTTTTCCCATTTGAGGCAATATCGAATGTAAAAATTGTAAGGCAATATTGTATTTCATCAGATGTTCTTTTAATGTATTGGATAAAAATGAATACTTATAATAACAAAATCAAAATATAGCGACAATAAGACATAACAATCAGTTTTTAAAAATCTAGATGATATAAAGAGTCAAATTATTTAAACTGCCTATCTACCGATCTCACACTACAACAATAATCTTATAACTCACCTGTGGTCGAAGCCATAAAGAGTACAAGTAATGCAACGTGTGAAGACAAGACTGTACATCTAAACCACAGCTTGCTAATTGCCGTTCCCGCACTTCAAATTCGTAACACCCTGAAATATATATTTTTTTGTTAAAATAAACATTGTTTACTAGTCTACTTTAAATCTATATCCAATACTTTCTTGCAACAAATCCTAAGGTATTTCCCTTTGCCTATAACACTAGTTACACAATCTAATCCCAACTACATTAAAAAAATAGATCATATATCTTCATGCTATAATTATAGTGCATCACATTTTTAGTCTTACCAACTCAATACAAAAGTAAAGTTCAACATATATATTCCTCAAAATAGGGTCAAGCCAACTCACCTGTCTGGAGCACAGTTTCAGGAGAGTCTGGTGGCTCAGCATGGCTATTGAGTGCAGTGACCAGGTATTCAACAGACACCTGACTCAGCTGATAACTAGGTGTCTGCCTTGGCCCTCCCTTGATCAGGTGCTGAACTTCTCTCAATCTCTCATGGAGGCGGAACATGATTTCCTGCAGCTTCCTTCCAGACCTTGCATGATTTTAAGGAATTCATGAAAAGGACATTAATAATAAAAGCCTAATAATGACATTGGTGAAAAGAATTCTTTACAACTTCGAAAACAAAACATTGGCTTTAATCTTCATCATGTCAGTTATTGGTTCCTCACTTTTTATTTCAATTTGTTATTTTTTAAAGAATGATCAGGTATAAATCCCTGTGTATCATTTTCACCTCACAAACTGGTTCTACAAATCTAGCCAATTTACAAACCATGAAATATCATTACATATCAAATACCAGAAAAAGGAAAGTAAGCTCCATACAGAAATAAACAAGCTTTGGCATCAGGAATAAGTAACATGTTACCACTTACTTAGAGGTTAGATAGGAAGGAGGCTTATCTCGTGGGATATTCAACAAGTGTCCACTGTGGGGATTGCCCGGAAGTGGAAGCAGCAGAGTCTGCACCAATAAGGCAGTGATCCCTCTGACAGCCAGTGATAAACTCTGCAGGATGAAGAATAAAGGATTAGCAAACAATTAGAAATCAAATTCAACTAAAAACTGGAAATGTGAATAGAATCATGATGAGATTTTTAAGGATATTAGACTAAAGGAATTATGTTTTACCAAGTTAATGAAGGGGAGTTCTTCAGCAGGTGTGTTTTCACTGGGAGTGGAGTTAAGGACACACAACAGGGCCATCCATGTCTCTTCAAATTGATGCCGACCAATCCAGCCAAATAATTCCAGTCTGAAAATAAAAAAGGCAAAATGGTGATATATACCTGACTATATATGCACATAAAAATGAAACACTATACTCTTTCAACACCCAAATATTTTCATGATTTAACATAATATTCTTGTTCCTGTAAAAATCTCAGAGTAAAAATGCTTGTACATCTATGCCTGTAAAGCAGTAAAGAAAACTTACCTGAATATAAACTGTTTCAAAACATCAGTCTCTTGTAAGAGATCATTATGGACTGGTGGTAAAGTTGTACCATTTTCTCCAGAGAACTGTGGAGACCAACCAAGGGTCCATACATCTGGAGGTATTCTTACAACACTATTTACTACAGGCATCCGGCCTACACCCATAATAATGCCTCTGAAAAAAAATGAATCTGTTTATATTTGTAACTAGTAGAAGGAACATTATAAATAGAATTTTGGTATAATTTTTGGTGTATTAATGTGTACATACACTTTCAGAAGGTTTGTTCCTGAGCCCAATTTATCTACAACCACATTTAATACATTAGTCTGGAATATTTTTGATATAAATGTTGAAGCAAAATGACTTTATCAAGATTGGATAAGAACCAAAATACTAACTTAATCGGCTGCGCAATGCAGGCTGGAAGGTCCCGTGCACTGCCTGCTTCCAACCAGGAGATCAGCTGCATTAGTCTACGACAAGCCACCAGGGGGCTGCTCTCCCCATCATTCAAACTCTGGCTGAGGGCACTTGGTAAGCTGCAAAAAAAGGGACATCATTTTGGAATCATTGAAGAAAAAAAAAAAAAGAAACTGTGAACTCAACCAGTACTTTCCATTAATAAGATTCTATAGAGCAAGATCAATGTATTGTACTGATAAGTGATGAACCATCTATACCTTGGTAATGCTCTGGGCTTGATGAGATGTGAGGCTGCTGCATGGAGAGCTGCTACCATAGAGCACACATATGATATTCTTTCTGAGAGGCCCATCAGGTTTGCCAAAGACCCAGTGCGTAGAACTGTGTCCACGCACGATAGGCACAGACTTGCTACTTCTATGCTAACACTTCCTAACCACACTTGCCAATGCAGATACTGAAAGGAAAAACAATGGTGGTGTGTGATAATGAAGCATGATATGAAGCAACAATATTTCTAATGGTTCTTGAAATTTGTCTACCCAATACTTGCAATCATCTTTTTATTAAATAAGATCTACAAAACTAATTTCTAACATTATTATAAATACTAGTAAGAATATGATACGAGTGCAAAGATCAAACGATATAACACGTGTGAATTTCCTATGTAATGGTAATAAAACTGATTGAATTTCTTACAGGATAGCACTATGGATATCACTAATGAGGCTCAACTAACAACACCTACTGTATGAATGACACACACGATGTGAACGTAAATAACCATAAACAGTTCCTTTTGCTTGCCACTGGGTCCAAAGAGGAGATTTGATAGCTTTAGCAAAGCTTAACAATAATCATGTTAAAGAAAAATAAAACAAAAACCCTCTTCTAAATATGTGGTTTGTTCCCTTACCTCCATGGCTAGGAGAGCAAAGCGAAGGATGTGTTCAGCGCTATCTGGAGGGATTTCTGCACCCCAAGGGAGGCGAGTCATGGCAGTGAGGTACTCAATCAGCGCCGGCGCCAAGGTATCAACCACGCTGCCAATTCCGTCATCACCAGACAGCAGCTTGCATACCCTTTCACTGTACTTGTTACCTCCACCTGTCAAGAAAGTATGATAGTTAGCATCATTTCATGGGAACATATATTTGAAGTTTTCTACTGTGCCTCCTGAGAAAGAAATGATAAATGAAAGAAAGAAGAGAACTGAAAAGAGAAGAGAAGAAAAAATATATATATATATTTCTGTATTCTGCAAGAAAGCATCTATGATCAGTTCTGGGTAACTATCACCTGGATAAAACAAGGTCTGACAAGACAAAATATAAATGACCCGACATTTTCTAGGGAGGCCTGCTAATCTGCCAAAAAATTATAAAATACAATCTTTCTTCTTTTTTGTAGACTGGGATATATTTGCTTGCATAGTCTCCAGGATGGGTTTTATTTTAGAGCAAGGCAGCTAAATGCAACTCACATTGACTTTTCCCCCTCTCAGTTACTCATTGCAAAACTAGTGCCATTTTTGCATTTGTATTGTATTGAGAGATTTATACAAGATTCATAGAACAAGAGGACAGCATCTTGCTGTGTGCCATCACTCTCTAAAGAGAGTGCTTGTTAGAGACCATGGAGGGTGCTATTCAAGGCTCTCTCTCCTGCTGGTGCTAGGAGAAAGTGGTGCCATCTAGGTTTTGGATGTTAGGTAAAACCAATTTTGCTTAATAATACGGCAATTATAGAAATTATGATTGCAATCGTCATCATCACTCCTACATTACTCATAGTACATCGTCATGTATGTGACAACGTCCACCGTCAGGCCAAAAACTCCTGCGCCATGTATGTCATAATATCCATTCACAATGGGTTAATAGGAATATTATGATTTAGTACAAACTACTGCCCTTTCTATGTTAGCACTTCTGAACATGATATATTTCTCCTACACCATTACTGAACCAATTACCTGGGGTGAAGGTATGATGTGGCCGTGGCAGAGAGCCTGCGACTTGCGCCAGGTGCTGCAGGAGGATTACTTTGCTTGCAGTGTAGAGTGGAGCTTCTCCAGTTCCACTGCCACTACTGCACTCCTCACTGTCTCCTGTGTCTACTGAGCTATTGCATTCACCCCAGTCCCTGTTTGCCTGGTGGAAGAAGGTGTATTTTAGACTAGATAAAAAAGCTGCCAAAGTGAATCTATCCGGATACTTATTCCATTTCCCAATGTATAAATAAATTTAAAAAAAAACACTGAAAGAGAAAAAACAAAATATAGCAAATGTATTTTTCACATATGCATGCACACTAGATGAAAAAAATAATTGCATACTGCAGTAGACAAAAGAATGCTTTCCTTCTCTGTCTGTACATTAACCCACACAGGACGGGTGGTACAGCATGTGTACCGCGCATTCAAAAGCCCAGTTGCCGGGCGGCACAGTATTGTGCCAGCTATTCATTTAATTTAGGCCTAATAATTCGAAAGCCCCGGCATTTGGACATTCTAGGCTAGAAATCCCCCGTCGGGAATGGGTTAAGCTATGAATTTAGTTGTCGTTTCGAGGCTAATATCAAACTACCTGCACAGTGGTGGTGAGTCCAAGCCTGAGAGTGTGAGTCAGGAGCGCCGTGTTGAAGGATTTCCCCGACATGATGTTGATTATTTCGCTATACTCCAGCTGACTTAGTAACTGCCCGCACTCTAGGCCTCCACCTTCCCCCTGGGTGCACCTATGGGGAATATGACCAGGATCATTACAAATTTATACAAAAGGAAATAATCAACGTCACAATATCATAGAAAAGCAAATATTTTTTGTGTTTACATAATCAACTTGCTTATAACCCTGATATCATGAACTGTGAATTGGAGTCTTGACCTGAAGTGAAAACTACTGGGAATCTTACCTATTTCTGACAAGCTGGAGGTACCAATTGAGATCTAGTCGAGTGTTGGCTGGGCCTTGGAGTGGTGGGCTGACTGGAGTGGCTTCTGTGCATGGAGAACTGGCAATCCCATGTACCTGTCCTAATAACCTCTGCAACAAGCCATGCATCTGTCCATATCTGTTGGTTCAGGGTCACCAGTCAGTACAGCATAGGAAGTGGATCAATAAATGAACAAGATTATTTAGTATAGTGCTGAATTTGACTACACTACATAAACTAATCATATAACAGCATCATTCTCAAATATCACAAAGAAGTCTTGCTGTAAAATTGCTAAATGAATTAAAAGATCTCCCCATCCTTACAAGAAAGCACAAGAAATAAACATAGGTCTTTAATCTTTCCAATACTATCACATACAATATTACCTCTGGTTCAGGTTGTTTTCCTTCATATAATTTAGAATTTTTGTAAGGTCCTCCAGAGGCAGCTGAACAAGGACCTGGCCTGCAGGCATGGCTAGGAGAAGGTGAAGGCGTTGGGTCGCTAGGGAACAAGCAGCCCGAGTGACGGCCAAGAAGGGTGAGGCGAGAAGCCGCTCCACCAAGAAGGTTATAAGGGCACCAGATTGTGATATGTGCACTCCAGACACCAGAGATATAATGTGGCCTCCATATTCTGCCTAGAACAAACAGGGATGAAAACCAAAATTCAGTATATAATAAACTAATCCTTAAGTATTCAGACAGATGTCTGAGTAGTATATCAAGATAGTACATTAAGCACATACTACAGAGACTATTACCTTCTGTACATGGTCACAACGAGCATGAATGGCTTGAATAAGGAGTGCTGAAGCCGCTGGTGATGAGTGTATTGATTGAATAAGTGTGGAGATTGGTGGTTCCTTATGAAGGATAACAACATCACTTATGTGTTGTACAACCAGCCATGTCAGCCACTCGCCCTCCTGCATATGTCGAACCTGAAAAATAGAAATTTTAGTTAGGGATGCAATCATTTACTTATAACTCCCATATAACAAACTTCTGTTCCTCATGCAATGGATATATTCAAACACTAAAGTGTTAGATGCATTCATAATTACAGAAACACAATTCATAATTTATATATCAACTATTATTAACCCCTTTATGCCAGGAACATCAGTCAAATTGCCTGGTTTGCCTCTCTATGCCTAGCATTGTGGAGTTAAATGTAATCCTTATCAGTATAACTCTATTCCGACAAATGGAATACATAGAAATATGTCAACAGGCAAAATGTTGTACTCACAACAAACTCAGAGAAGACAAGCAATCCACATCTTCTCAAGAACTCAAGAGGAAGGCAGCTGGAGGGTCCACTGGCCTCACTCACCACTGGGCTGCTGTGTATGATGAAAACATAGTTGAAATAAACACAAGGATCATAAATTATATCAATATACAATAACATCAGGACTTCATAAGATATGGCCAACAACACAACAAAGATAAGAATAAGGATAACAAAGTATTCAGCAAATTATTCTTAGACCTCATATGTGAAATATGGGTAACTACAATATATCAAGAAAATAGTCTTCATCTTTATGAGAACTGTAACACTAATTAGCAAACCCTTACCTGATACTAGTAACCGATTTCCGCTGGCAGGTCCTCAGGACACGTGTCCACAGGTTCTGTGAAGTTAGGTCCAGACAGGTCATGAGCTTGCACCACAAGAGAGTGAGAGGAGGATACCAGCCAGACACAGAGAGCAGAGCTTCACTAATCTCTTCCATAAGCTCCGACTCTCGACTGCATATGTCTTTCAGGGAAGTGATAACGTCTCTCCACTGACCTAAAATCAGAGCAAAGGGTGATATAATACATTTTTCAATAATTTACATTGAATATTGCCTTATTAAAAATAACAAATGTATGAAATGACACACTGAATAACAAATATGGATATTCATTCCATAAAAAAAAAACATTTCTTATATCTACTCACTGTCTGATTGGTTTTAATTAAACTTACCAGAAATAGTGAGATGCAGAAGGGTAAGAAGCAGGTGATGAGATAAATGCACCAACAAGCTGGGGGTGTGCTGGCCACTTTTACCGTCGGGGGGAGGCCCACTGTTCAAGAGTGACAACCGCACACTCCTGATTTCACTCACACTGACTCGCACCACTTCCAGTAGAAATCTGGATATTGGAGAATTCAGAAATAGAAAGAATACAACAGCCTATAATTTCAGAATCACATATCTTAACAGAGCATTACACATCAGTGACAAAAAAATGCTGAAAAGTAGAGGAAATAAAGAGAATCTATACAGTTATATTAACAATTAGTTATAAGACACAAGTATATACAGTTGGACATTGTCCATACATATGTTATGCAGTAAATGACTGAATCATTATCAATTTAAACACCAATTTCAAGAGTAATAATAATAATGAAAACTGTTCATATACATATATATATATATATATATATATATATATATATATATATATATATATATATATATATATATATATATATATATATATATATATATTTATATTTATATTTATATTTATATAACACTATCATAAACAACAATTGATATCTGAATCAATCCCAAGACCTATCATACCTGGCCATTGCCACTTGAGGAAGAGTCTCAGGCTGTGTCACATTCAGAGGATCTCTGAAACCTGAGGCATGGTCCCCGACCTGTGGAGACACCACTTCTGATCCTCCTGGTGTGGGCCCCGGGGAGGCATCAGATGGTACATCACTATGCACATAGTCCATGCTCAGCCCTAACTCCTCAAGGCGTGCGAGGACCAGCTCAGGTGTAGAATGGGTGATGAGACTTCGCAGCAGTAACAGAACACTGCCCACCCAGCGCTCCACACCCACTGTGCTCTCCTGAGGATGGGATGCTGAAGCTAAGCCCTATTCATATTCAGATGTATTAGTTCATGTTAATAAAATACTGTTTGAAATAAAAACATGCCCGAAGATGGAGCACATCTGAGGGAAATTCTAAATAAATCCTTTACCAGTTCACAGGGCGAAGTGAAGAGAGCCTTAAGCACACAGTCGACTGGGCGGTAAACACTGGGACAGACACCATTCATGACTTCCTCCACAGCAGCAAGAGAATCCTGAGACAGAAGAATGGTCTTAATTACTTCTATCTTCAACAACATAAATGCCGGAAAGAATATATCTCTCTCTATAACTTTCTTAACCATTATACAAGAATGGATAGTCTCATTAGCATTTAAATACTTGCATTATTCAACAATGACAAAAAAAAACTACTGCCAATCTATTCTTACACATGGTTCATCCCATAATTTCTGACTTCCTTCATAATGTCAAGATCATTGCCCCAACCCCCTTTTTTTAACGCATTTAATCTATGGCAATCATTCTGTCAACTTTACCATTACCAAAAAATAAAGCTCCTTTACCTCAGAATCAAGATTAACTTGCAGCTTGGAGAGGAGTGGAAGCAGAGTGTCGATCACTTGGCGGGACAGTTTCCTCCAGCGTTCCCTGTTGCTTTCCATGGTCGCTCCAAGCACCAAAGAAATCAGCCGCAATACCTTTCAAGATTCACAGGTTATTATATTGTTTGTGAGTATTTATTACCTGACTGATTATTGAATATCCATCTATTTGCTTTAAGGGACATCATTTCTTTCTTCCTGCACATCATATAAATGTGAATTTTGTAATTTGTTAAGCATCCTTATTCACATTGAACAAAACTTTACCTGGTGATAATGAGCCAATCTGAGCAACATGGAACACAGGACCTCCCTCTGGGTGTCAAGCTCCCGTTGATCTGCTGTGCTTGTTGTGCTCCGGACAAGAAACAAGTCTTCCACCAGAGGCTGTAAGGCCAGTATACCTAATGGGAGGCATTTGCTAAATTACTCACTTAAGGCTTTTGAGTCATCTTGAGTACTCATGATATTAAGAGATAATCTACCTGTTATTAATCAGAATATTTTCTCCTCATTTTACCATATTTCCTGCTCTTTAATGGTCATTCCCTAGGCTCAAGAAATTCAACACGTCAACTTACAGTGTGAGAGAGGGGGCTGTCCACTAGCCATAAGACCATCACATAATTGCATAATCTTGGGAACCCCTATGATGCTCTTGCTGTGATGCCGTTCATAGGACAAAAGCACCAGAAAACGGAACATGGAAGGAATCAGCTCTTCTGCTGACCTAAAAGAAAAAAATGATTGAATCTCCATATATATCTTTTAGTGCTTCATAAACTATCATTTATCATATACTCCCTCCCACTGACATTTCAGCCACACTGTTAGACCACAATAGTAACTTGATAAAACTCACTTGATCTGTCCTTCCTCAATGTACTCAAACTGCTTGATAACATATCCTATGAATATCTGATCCGAATCCAGCAAACAATAATTAACACGAATCTGCACCAAGTGGATTAGGAGCTGTAGCACTGACCGTTGCATAATCACATCACTTGATACAGTATAGAGCTGAAAATAAAGTATATACAAACATTATCTCCTGCAGGTAAGCTACTACCACTGACTAAACAAATATGCATTTATATAACAATACATACATCAAATAATTTGGAAAAAAAAGTCAGCTAAATGGAACTATATGTTAAAAAAAGGCTCACCTTTAATGCTTTGATGACTAGAGGCTCAAAAAGCCTAATGTAGGAACTCAAAGATGACTTGTCATTTCCTCTTCCTAATGTCTTGAACAGACTAGAACTTCCCTTTCTCTGATTAAGTGTGAAACTGTAAAGGAAAAGAAAATAATCAGCATCTCAGGATTTTCATTAAAAAAAACAACTATTTAGTCAATACGAACAATTTCCATGAATGATAGTCAACTTTCTTATGCGGCATCCAAAATAATTCATCTAATGTTAAAAGTTAGTTATGCATGAAAAAGAGGTATTTTCACCTAATAGGCTCACTGTCCTGCCGCGCTTCAGACATGGATGTCAGGTCATCCTCTAACTGGGCCAAAGGCTGGGTAAAGCAACGCTGATGCAGACTAACAATCTCTGGGCCTTCATTGGCACTCTCGCTGCCAGTGCCCATAGGATCAGCTGGCACTCTTGAGTGATGGTCAGACCCCTTCCTGCCCAAATGCTCAAAGAGTGCCATCACATTTGACCCAAACAAGCACTTTAACAGCTGAAATGTGGAAGCAACCATTTTAGAAGATAATCAGAATTAACCCATTCACGCCGGGGCCGTTCCGGCTTTGCGCGGTCGCAATACCGGGGTTCTCGAACGCATAAGCCTAACGCCTCGAGATTCTCAGGCGCACAAGCCGCGAGCCTGGGTTGCCCGCTCGCTCTACCCGAGCGTGCGGCTTCCCCTCATAGCTCGTCCAGGGCGTCTGACGCGTAAAACCACAATACGTGCTATCACATCAACCGGCGTGAATGGGTTAAAGAATCTTTCTGGCTCTTCATATCACATAAAGCATTAATATAGAAAAGTAAGATTTTGAATTTGAGTATAAACATGAATTCATAACCCTACTCATTCTTTTGTACAGTCATGTATCTAAAGAAAATAAAAATAATTTTCAATTTCTCAAACGACACTTAACTCACCTGTTGACCACACTGTACAGTTAATGTGGGGAGGAGAGATGTCACCACCTTCAAATACTGCAAGATTTCTTCAGCAAGCCTCCCAAACTCAAGCATGGAGGCAACTTCCAGTATCCTTCCCAGACTTGTTAGGGTGACACGCAACAGTCCACACAGCTTTTCCATTGTGTTTTCTTCAAGTGATATCTTTGATAGAGATACAATACCAGTTAAAACATGCAAAATATTTTTTAATATACAATAATTTTGTCTATTCACATTCTATATCTTCATAAGAAGTCTACAAGAAGAATATCATCTTAAATAGCAATAATTCAAACATTATCTCCTTCCAATACACATAAATCATTAACTACAACAAAGTAAATGAGAAAAGATTATCTCACACTTATCCCACCTTGTAATTTGCATATGCATTTTTTAGGACATCATACATCTTTATGTACTCAGGAAGGTGGAAAAAGGACCCAATGGCTCCTGGCTTTGAAGACTTTCTTTCCTTTTCCTCATTATCTGATGGAAGAAGATAGGTCAAATGCTAATGTGTGGTTTACTGAACATGAAAAATAAAAAATAAAAACAAAGAGTAAAATAACACCTACAATACAAGAGATGGATGGAAAGAAAGAAAAGGAGCTAAAAAATGACAAGCGTGAGAACATGAATGGGAAACAAGATGAGGTGAGAGAGAAGATGAAAAGGATGAGGATGATGCTTAAATAATATATACGCAAAAAAATGTATTTATGGTAATACTTAAAAACTCTGATGTTATATATATAAAAAAGGTTTGTTATATAGGAAAATATATCCTTTAATCCATTAACGACAGGTGACAAGATACCACATCAAGTGGTTTCAGGGTCAGACACTGGGGACAAGATATTTCGTCGTGGCTATCCTCCTGGCCGGCGCACCGGGTGATCAGGCATACAGCGCTCGGCCGAGGCCAGTGCGGGCGAGAATCCTGAGGCGTTAGGCTTATGCATTCGAAATATTCCAGCATTTCGACCATTTTGAGCCAAAATAACCCCGTCGTTAATGGGTTAAGGTCTATGATCCTTATTGTGACAAAAATTATGAGTGATAACATGATATATGTAAAATCTAAGTTCAATGTTTATTGTTAGTTATTAGTATCTATCATACCAAATGCTAATTAGTATCATTTTGTTACTATATCATATACACTAATATTTCATACCATAAATCTAAAAAAATAAGAGAAAATAAACAAATCTTAACCCAGGGGATAGATTTGCTTGCTCAGTCTCCAGGGTGGGCTTTTATTCAGATCGAGGCAGCTTCTGACAACATACCTGGATATTTCCCATTCTCATTTAGTCACTCATTGTTAAGCTAGAGCCATTTTTGAGTGCTTTATTATATCTGTCATACCACAGACTCTATTTTCTTTATACTCAATATGATAGAAGTATTGCTGTTTTATGGGACAAAAAACAACTTTATTTTTTTGTATTAATGTACTGACTGTCATGAATGAATAGAAAATTATAACCATCCACATTGACGAAAACATGAAGGGGGTAGGGAAGAGAAAAGAAACTTTTGCTTATGACTGTGAGTGCCACAGTAAAAGGCATCCCTTCTGGCACAGGGGCACATTGTAGACATTTGGCATGGTCTGTGTCACAGTTGAAGCGAGCACACAGTCATGATGTATTACAGCTGTAACAGCATTAGCTCCAGAGCTACAGGGTTCCAAAGTCAGCCTAAACCCGCATTTTATGATGGACTTATATAGAAAAATATTGTTTGGGCTAGTCTGCTACCCAGAAGGCGAAGAAAACCCTTCCCCCTCTAATTTTTAGCCGGTGCCACTGGTGTCGTAGACCACCTGCCCTGACACCAGTTAGGTCATTTGGTGCCCCGTCCACAATGGGTTAATATTACGGCAATTATAGTAATTATGACTGCAATTGTCATCATCTCTCACTCATTACTCATAGTACAATAAAATAACACAGTAATCCAAAATCCCCAAACGTCATGTTCGTCATGACACCCAGTCAGGTCAGAGCTCCTGTGTCTGGTATGTCATGACACCCGTACGCAATAGGTTAGGAAGCCCAGCCCACATCTTAACCCTATCCCGACGGGCCCAGCAATAAGTGGAAACCCCCTACGCCGGGCCTATGTAATATTGCATCGGGAACATCACATTAGTGCGTCACCCCATCACTGGGCATTTAGCCGTATCACACGGGTGTGACGCACCATCATCAAAGGGTTAAGATGTGACCCATCTTGAAAGGGTTGAATAATAATGCCTATTCCACATTTTTCTTGTCCAAGAACAATTTTCTTTGGGATGTATGGAACTATTAAACAGATAGATATGCAACATCAACACCATAACCCAAAAAATAAAATAAACACTGGTGCTGAAAGAAATACAAGACGAAAAAAACAGATCAACATATATATCTATACGAATATCTATCTCCACTAGTCTTTGTACCTCTATGAATATGTATAGACAAACTGGTATTCTAAAGATACTAAGCTGTCAATTTGAATACCTTCTGTGAAATCTATTGGGCAAAACTTACCCCCTTTGTCTCCTTTGCTTGGTGAGTGTGTGCGATTTTTATCTCCTGTGGTTTCTGCTCTTGTTCGTCTCTGTGGTTTGAGAAATACCAGATTAATGAGATAATCTGTTAAGTACCTTAACTGATTATTTACTTAAGTGATTATACCTTAGTTGATTATAAACACATCTTCTCTTGGTTTCCTACACAACACCATGAAAGTGCAGTGACTAGTCTTCATACCTTTATTGGTGATATGGCAGCCTGAGGATTGAGTGGGGCCAACTGAGGTCGTGAGCCAGGCGTTATCTCCTCTAAGACATGGGTATAAACACAAAGCACTCGCAAGATGTGTTGGACGACTGCCTCTACAACTGTCGACATCTGTGTTCCAAAAGGGGTTACCCGATTAACAGTGTTAGATCACATTAGATCCAAAAGTATGTAACTGGTGCACTTAATGAAAGTCACCATTTAGTAAAATCTATATAATGAAATATATAGCATCTTTAAAATGAATAATAAAAAATTAACTACAAAATATTACAAAATACCACTTACCTGTTGGGATCCTAATAGTGACCATGGTACTTTAGATGCTGATATGTCATCTCTTCCATGTCTCAGTGACTCAACAGCAATACCTGAGCAAGAAAGTGATATCAAAAATAATTTGTGCATTAAAAAATATTCATACCTCCAAATACATATGCACACACATATATGCAAAAGTAACACTTACACACACTCAAACATAACCTTTCAGGCACATACATATGTACACTAACTGATATAAACCAATTTTACCTGTGAGTATGTTCGAGGCAAGAGTCAGAATATTCTGTTGGACACTGAGGTCTCCAGCTAGTGGTGCTTCACCGGCCAGAGAGAGCACCAGCGTGATTAGGCCAATGTGTATATTACTATCACTGAAGGAGAAAAAAGGGATATAAGTAAAACGTTTAATCCTCAAATACAAGGAAAAGGCAGTTCGAGAGTATGAATTGACCACCTCTTTGGATTAAGAATACAACTACCATAGTTAAAGGAATAGCCAATTTAATGTTATAATAGCAATTTCATAGCACTGCTGATTCAGTATAAAATACAATACCTTGTTTGCATTGGAGGAATCTGGCATCCCCAGGCAGCAGGATACAAAACTGGGGGATAGTGTTCACTCAGCATTGAGAGAGTTTCCAAACATCCAAGCTGATGAAAATAGAATTATAAGAAAAAAGGCAAGTCTAAAATCATAATAATGATATCAAAACAACTGATAAAGGCAATTAAGGCATTAAAATAACAAAAAAATAATCAAATCCCAGAACTCACCATGAGGAATTTGTTGTTCATATTCATAAGATGAGTTGTTAAGGCATAGATGAGGCGAGAAAGGCTCTGTGAAACTCCAACATTTTTTGAGTCTAAGGAGCTTCCAAAAGACTGATGACATCTGGCACTAGAAAAAAAAATCTTTCTTGAGAAACCAGAAACACTTTATCATCTATTCTCAAAATTACTGTTAATATATATCAATAAAGAGCTGGAATTCATAGCAACAGTCCATACCTGTCAGTTATATGTGGTCTACTCTCAGGAAAGAGCCTATGCATGGGAGGAACAGGAAGGCAAGGCAGACCTCTGTAGGACAAATGATGGAGAGATTGAGAATCATCCATCTTCCCTTTGAGGCGTCCTGGTCGCACTAGGTTGGATGCCACTTTTTGGATGAGATTACCACTGCTCATCAATTCTGGAACCAGTCTGAAAGAGATGAAGATGCAATCTGGTGAACTCTAAAAATTTTGCATGTTTCAAATACACAAGCTTAGTGTTAGGGTACAATCTTAGACAAATATTCTTTCAAAAGCCAATTCAATGAATCCCTTGAGGCCTTCTAGATCTCTGTACTTACTTCATACATGCTGTCCCTGCAGCTGTGCGAACTCTAGGGTCTTGATCTGCAAGTAAGGGAATCAGGACTGCTGTTAACACACGATGAGAGAACCTGTCTGACTGCCTCAATGAAGACATCACTGCAACAGAACTGCCAGCACTGGTGTATGTACTGCTGCTTTCAACATGATCTATGTAGCTTAATGGAAGTCCTGCCAGCAGATCACACAATTCAACCTGTAAAGAAGGAAATAATTTCACCTTTATGGAACTAAAGTCCCTTAAATAATTAAATGTATAAGCTATTTTACACTATACCATCAGGTCTTAATTATCATGAACATAAAGACCTCTTATTGAGCATATTTGCATTGTTGAAGTTGATTAGAGCACAGTAAACCTGATAATTGATTAATATTTTTTTTTTTTTTTTTTTTTTTTTACAGATACCCCTATTCCCAAAGACACCACAAAACCTCTTGCTTGTCTGTCCCCCTAGCTGAAAAACAGGGTTGATTTTTTAAATTTCACCAAGGCCCATTTTGGTCTTTGGCATTTGCTTTGTTATGTATTATATACCTACAACACATTGGAGCATCAATATTGGAAAAGTTATTGTAAAATCACATATGAATGAAAATGAGAAATAAAACACATACAAATTTATAGGCCAGGAAAGCCTTCTTTAACACTTGTACAGTTTACACTCTTTTGTGAACAAATGTTCAAGCTAATGAACGTCAGGCAAGAGCGATGAATGGACTTCTAAAAATATGTGTATAGGACCAACATGTATTAAGAAAATTCTCACAAATAAAACAGAAATATGATAATATCCAAAAGAGGTGACACATTTTAGTTTAAAAAGACTTAAAGCAACTTACAATTAAAAGCACCATAGATCATCTCAAATAAAATATCTGTTAGAGTTTTAGAAAACAGGTCTATACTGAATTCACATTACTACAAAGGGGGTCCCAGCATCAGCTATAGGCTTATACCCATGTTTTATTTGAGCAGTTTACAGAAGAATACTACACAATTATTGAAAATAAAGTCTAAGAAATAAGTTTAGGATATAAAACATGCATGTAAATATCTAAACTTGAGGCCCAACTGTATCTTAACCCTTTGATGATAGTGCATCACACCCATGTGACACGGCTAAATGCCTGAAGACGGGGTGACGCACCAGTGTGACATTCCCGATGCAATATTGCATAGGCCCGGCGTAGGGGGTTTCCACTTATCGCTGGGCCCATCGGGATAGGGTTAATACTGTGCTGTATTAACGATAAAAAAAAATCTATATTTCCTTACCTTGACCAACCAATATAGATTTGAGCCAGTATTGACAAGGTGTGGGAGGACGGCAAGAACGACTCCAGCATGCCAAGAGTGCAAAAGTTCTCCGAGGCACAATCCCAGACCACTGACAGCTCCTCGTGATGTAACACTAGATTCACTACCAAGTAACTGTCAAAGAAGTTTTTCCCAAGTTAGTAAAGTTAATGTAATTAAGTATTTTCTTGTTGATCTTTTTTACATATGAAACTAATTATAATAAAAATGCAAAAAGAAGCTACAGATATATCAAAAACAAAGTATAAAAAAATTTCTTCAGAAACAGGACAATAAATAACCAGGTAAAAAATTTTAATACTGCCTGTGCAAATGCACTAACCTTGCACAAAATTTCCAGCAACGATGGTAAGGCCAAGCTAGGTCTACCAAGGTCATTATACTGTCCACAACCATGGATAAGGCTGGCTCGGATGAACTGGCCGACAACTGTGCCAACGCTTGCTCCCAGCTGAGGGTCTGAATGTCTATGAAACCTCAGGATGTCATCGATATGTTGCTCTAATTCTGGATATAAAATGAAACTTTCCATTAGATTCAGAAACTCAACTACATTGACATCTATTCAGAAAATTCTTACCAATTCTCCCTTTAAAATCAAAGTTTACTGTAGAGTTCAGTAAAGAGTCAAATTAAAAAGTCTCATGAATACTACATTGCTTGTATGATCAAAGTTAATTTGGCTCTTTACCAATAATGATATTATCCTGATATATAAAACATAATATTATTTTAAATAATATTTATTAACATGCTTCCCAAAGCAGTTATATCCAAAGCACTTTGCTCCACTACTCACCAGTTTCACCTCCGCTTGTGGTAAAGAGAGGCTCTGCCATGAGGGAAGGCATGACCGTGACTGCCAAACCTACACAGTTTAGGGCCAGGACTTTGATGCTCACTCTAACCATCTGGTCAGGTATCAGCGACCCAACATGACCCGAGAGGAGGAATGAAGAGGAGAGGTATCGCACAAGGTATCTAATAGGGAGAGTCTCATCTAGAAACGATCCAATGGCACCTGTTGCCTGTAATAAAATTCCTCATTACTATACAATAAATATAAAAAATGAGCATCATATACTATCCATATGATCAGTTCCCAAACTTGTTCAGCTACATACCACATTTCTGGATAAAACTGAATCCCCATACTTCCCTCCTATTAGCACCACCACTTTTCACCCCAAATCAAAAGCAGCTGCATGTTACCTATTAGAAAATCTAACAATCATACACTCCTATTCACCTATAGGATTTCCTGATCTCTTTTTTGAGACTACTTTTACTTACTTTATCAATGCCCATAGCTTTGTCATCGAGGGATTTGTTGTGTGAATGTGATGATATGTGCTGAATGTGTTTCCTCTTCTCACGGTCTCCATTCCGCTTCTCACCATTCAGGTCCATCTCTCCTCTTCCAAATAGCAACGATGCATCACCTGAAAGATTTATGGGTGGATTTTAAATTTTAGTGTGCTTACCAATTACTCCTGCTAATAATATATAAAACAAACTGAACTTATCTATTCAGCGGTAAATATAGAGTAGCAATCTGTAATAACCTAACCCTAAAAGAGAACTTACCTGATACTTTGCCAATCTCAATGCTGCTATAGAGGCTGCTGTCGTTTTCCTCAGTATCTACATCTGTCAGTGACTCTTGCCTTCCCTCTCCTCCTCCTCCTCCTCCACCACCTCCTCCTCCACCTCCTCCTCCTCCTCCTCCTCCTCCTTTATCATCTTCCTCTTTGAGTCCTTCCTCCAGGTCTATCTTGCCATCTGGGGTGTCGATGTCTATGCTGACCTTCCCACTCCCTCCCTCAAGATCCAGCAGGAGACTGTCTTCTTCATACAATGATGGGGCAACACTAACCTGACCTGGAGAACAACAGGTTATATTTAGCAAAGCTTTACTCGGCTTCTAATTACCCTATTTGTCTTTACTCACGAAGCCTCAATAAGGTTTTAGTGTGTCCAAACATAGGGTAAGGATCTTTCTATAGAAACATTACAGAAGCCTAAATACTCTGTAATATGCAAGAGTGACAGTGTAGTACAATCGTTTACCTTACATAACTTGATATCATGTCATTTTAAAATTTGTTCCTGAAATGACTGTGAGCTCTTAAACGCAATGTATCAATTAAAGTTAAAATGTAACATTCTCCTCTGAAATCTGAGCTTCCATGATAGAGGCAATTAGTGAGTTTCCCCTTCCAGCAAAGTCGCCTTAACAGAGCATCACTTTGGAAAACTGGCAGGTTGTTTTTCGAACTTTATATTGGTGTGAATGTGATGTAATGAGGGGGTGAGGACTAACTGAGCAATTACAGGCTTTTGGGGTTATCCACTTGGGATCACTACAGTTCTGCTATTTATAAGACAGCTTACTGCATCATGGGAATGCCATGTACTAGTATATTAACCCTTCTTACACTAACCACATTTTAAGATGTTCAACCAACATCTTAAGATGTTGTATTTTCTATTACTAGACATTATGGTATGATATACCAGTATATATATGATATATTATCAAAGTGATAATAATTAGCATTTGGTCTGATGCAATAGTTAGGAATAACTACCTTGCATAATGAACAAAAAAAATGCAGTGCAAGAGTCTTCTGACCCTTTGAAAAACAACCATTGAGAAAGAGTTAACAAATCTTATACTTCAGATTATATGAGAGAGAAGCACTATTTACCTAGGTTAATTCATTAACAATGCTCTAAGGTATGAAGTCTGCCAATGTATAAAAATCACAGGCTATCAATGGGAACATCTATGCCCCAAAACTCACTTGGTGCCCTTGATGAAAGCTGACTGGCTCTTGGGTCAGCAAAGATCCTTGACCTCGTGATCCCTTCTGGTGCTGTAAGAGTCATCAGAAGGGCTAGGGGAGGGTTCTGCAGCAAAGTCTGAAAGGAAAGGAACATCACTATGCTAGAGAATCCCTTTTGAATGAGGATCTAAAGTGCTACCATATCTACCATAGTTTCCATAAATATTTTGAAGAAATACTTCAATGGACAATGATTATATCAAAACACCATAGAAAATCCTTTGTGATGACCTTCCTTACCTGGAGAGCCTCAAGACTTGCTGTGATGATGTTATGGTCTGAGTGGGAACTATAATGCAAGCAAAGCTCATATACCTGGAAGGAAACAATCAGTAGATGATTTTTTCTCACTTAAGTCATAGTCTATTATCTTAAATAAAATATTAGAAGAAAATATTGACTTATGTAACAACACTGTCAATAATTAAGAAACAACTCCATTCTAAGACAATGGTTATTGTCTAAATATCATGCAAACCTAAAACTCACAGTAAACTTTAGAAATACAATTTTTCAAAGCCTAAATCAACCTTCTATAATAGTACCAAAAAATACTTTGATCAATATTTACCTGAAGTGTTTGATCATATGAAATTGCATAATCAGAAGACTGCAGCTGAGTGGAGTGCTGTGACTGTTGCCCTTCTGAGGGGAGCGAGGGGGAGCACTGTTCCCAAATATGAGGCATGAGTGATCGCATGCAAAGAAGGCATCCAAGAACCTGGCTCGTTGGGATGTCATCTTGAACAGGTACCAAGATTTGAAGGATTGTACTCAACAGCCAACCAAAGAACATGGGTGGCTTCCTCGAGTGGCAGCACAGCACGATGAGAGAGGTCACTGCCGAGCGACGAATGGCCGAGGAGGTGTTGCTGAGGTTGTGTAAGAACGCCTTGAGAAGATTCTTGATCTCATTGTCATTAGTAAAATGTCCTAACATCGGCATGATTTTCTCAAGCGAGCTGGCTAACGTCTCTAGCAGGGGCTCTTCCGTTCTTCGGGCCATTCTTGTGATGTACGGCAACAAATTTTGAACGTAAGCTCTGCCTTTCTGAGGTCTGGAAATAGTGTAAAAATGACCAATCTTTTGTTAATTTTTTGGAATGGTATTTTCTCAAAATTGAATTCCACAAAAGTAGTACCAAATACCACAAATGCAACACTATTCACAAATAAATACACTCTTGAACACAAATGAAGTTTAAAAAGCTATGCACAATTCATACCTGATATGATGACACAAAGCAGCAAATCTCATCAGTGCTGCCCTTAGACTTTTCACAGACCCATTCTTTTTTATTTCCTTGTATAGTTCAACTTGAATCTTGCCGAGTTGTGTCTCTGAGAGGCTCTGGTGAAGTGAGAAATTCTAATGATGTTCCAATAAGAAAGTAACAGGAATATAAAGTAAATATAATATGTAATCATACACATCAAATTTATGTTCATGTAAATTATATATATACTTATATAAGCTAGACATATATTTATATAAATTTCATATCTATCTATAAAATCAATCAATCAATCAGTCAATCAATCTAACAATCAATCTATATCTATATATATAGATATGAATGTGCTTTGAAAATTTCCAGGAATTATAAAACATGTACCTAATGTAGCACATTTCTGGTAAAAGAAATTTCTGTTACAGTTACTTAACCTTTTGAAAATACAGTCATCATAGTTACATGATGCTAAGATGAATGCCATCACACATTTGCCTCATATAATATGAAAGGATAGACCTTTGACTGATTTTTTATTTGATTGTAAAGCTCCTGGGTGTATCATCAACATAAAAATCATTGACTGATTTTTTATTTGCTTGTAAAGCTCCTGGGTGCATCATCAACATAAAAATCATATCACAGGCTCTAGCAAGAAAACCTATTTCTGCTATCTTGTGTACAGTTACACAAATCATATATAGACGCTGAAACACAATAAGCAAAATGAAACAGTGCTTTTACTTTTGACTGGTTGTTTTCTACATATAAACTGAATGCCCAGGTATTGTTTTAGCCAAATGCTGGCAGTTTTTTTTTTTTTTTTTCAATGGCACAGCATTTAAAGCAAAAATGCATCATAATAGGTATTAGAAAAAGCCTCAAAGGTATTACATTTACCAATTAAATAATCTCTATATGCCAAAGATGGAACGTGTCTTAGATCTAATTGATCTATCGATCTCATGAAAGCTATGGTTGCTACATATTTAAAAATTCTTCATTCATGAATTTATTCATTCATTCGTCATTCTCTCATACACTCACTCCAAAGTTGACAACCACTTTACTCACTCTGATAACTCTGTTGAGAGACTCATTCGCGTTCGTCCGTACGTCTGGGTCTGTGTCCGCTGTGAGGAGCAGGAGAGTCTCAATGCCCACAGACAGCAGCTTCTGGATATCTGTGGTTTTGGCCCCTACCAGAGCATCAGCTATGACTGTACATGTGGTGGCTTTTTCCTTTGTACTCAATACCTGGTCTTTTTTACTGGAAAAATAAGGCATTAGTGTTATGGCATTTCATTCTCTTAGAATGCTAGGCATAAAGACATTGAAATATTCAGTGTGCCATATTTGAGGTACCATATACACAAAATTATGTAACTGTACTTTGGATGAGGAGAATTCTAATAATAACAAAGCACAAAAAAGTACAAAATAATTATAATCAGACAAAAAATAAAATAAATACTGAAAGATTGAAGATATAAAGAGAAAAAAGGGAAGACCCATATGAAGAACCACAGCAATGTACATACCTGAGGAGCCCCTGACTCTGTTGTGAGAGTGACGATGCCAAGGATGCCATGGTGCTGGTGTGCTCCTGGGGTCGCTGCTCATATCCCTGGCTGCCCCCGCCAGGTACCGAGCTCCCGCCACCAGATGGGTTCCCCTGAGACAGCTTCACTGCCTCAAAGGCCCGGACGAGCTTCTCCAAGGCCGCCATTATGGTCTCTCTTCCCTTTGGAAATATGACAAGTTTTTTTTTCATCCTTCATTTTTTTTTAATAGTTTTTTGATAGTAAAGTCTTGAAACTAGCATAGCACTTGCAGCTAAAGATGTAAAATACCAAGGTAGTTTGAAATAGGTAAGACCATGTCGTCTCAATGTAAATAATAGTTGGCAATGGTCAATGTTACCCCCTGCCCCCTTTCTAAGCAATTAAAATTATTGAAAGGTTTTGATAAAGCAATTGACGTTTCTATTTGTCTTGTTTCCATTATTTTTTACCATTAACTACATGAATCATATCTCAACAAATTGCTAAAAGCCTATCTTAGACAATGGTAGAAATAATCAGAAGAATACTATTGTTTTGAACAGAGTTGGATATGGGAGATATCAATTTAATTTGTCTTTTTTCTTTATCTAATTAAACAGTCTACATCACAAAATTCTGTAGCATAAATTTCAAATTGCACAATATCACATACTAGAAGATAACAAGACACATGATCAAATATAAACATAATATATAAAAAAATGTATTAGAAATTCCTCATCAAATTTATACATATATTTATACATATCTCTCTCTCTCCTCTCTCTATGTATCTCTTCCTCTCTCTCTCTCCTCTCTCTATGTATCTCTTCCTCTCTCTCTCCTCTCTCTATGTATCTCTTCCTCTCTCTCTCTCTCTCTCTCTCTCTCTCTCTCTCTCTCTCTCTCTCTCTCTCTCTCTCTCTCTCTCTCTCTCTCTATATATATGTATATATATATATATATATATATATATATATATATATATATATATATATATATATATATATATATCCACATATATATATATATATATATATATATATATATGTTTATATATATATATATGTATATATATATATATATATATATATATATATATATATATATATATATATATATATATATATATATATATATATATATATATATATATATATAAAAATATATATATATATATATATATTTATATATACATATTTATTAAGAAACATTTATAGGATGCTGTAAGTAAGTTGTTTGCAATGCCAAGTATGGCTATATGGAAAATCTTTTAGTATTTTATTCAGATTCACTATGAGTATCAAAAGTAAATCAAACCATTTTCTCTTTAATATAGAGCAAAGAAGTGTTTCCTGCCAAAAGCGGCTTTCTGAAAATACTAGGAAAAAAAACAACAACTAATTTTTTATCACATCAGAGGTCAATAGCTATTTCAAACTCCCTTGGTAAAATACAATACACAAGTTATTAAAAGATACAGAAGAAGAAACATGTAAAATTAGTGAATAAATCATAAAGTAGGAGGGAAGGCCATGCAATACTTCATAATCTCCTTTGTGCTAAACCTTGGCAACCGCATTTTCAATAAATGTATAAGAACGAGTATTCTTTTTCTATTTCTTATCAATCTTAACCGGAATAATAATAATAATCTCCACTTGAATTCCGCAGTTTTAATCCTTCTGCACTGCCGCCTCCTCAGTCATCAAAAATCACCACTAATGAATGAAAAACAGGTAATATAATGTAAAGACGTAATGAATTGTTGCATTTCGAGGAAACTTACTACATTTCAAGAGATAAAGCTATGACACTAGTAGCTTTTACCATTTATTTCATGATATTCAGAATCATAAATCAAATTAAGATTCACTATAATTCTATTCGTAAACAATACTACGTTACGAAAAGGGATAAAACTGTCAAACAAAAATAACAAGCATACAATTGCCATAAATTGTTATCTTGACAAAACAAAAAAAGCAAATGCAAATGAATAACAATTAGCAAAGTAACACAGAGTCTAGGAAGAACCGAGTAACCAGACAAAGACACAAGGTATTTCCTCACAGTTATTGTATCGAGGAATTCCATTACTTCGTTATATATGCAAAGATAATTGTCAAGACGTCTATCACCTTTTTCTTTTCCTCACAAGAATTTGTTTCTAAGCAAATGTAATGTCTGATAATAGTTCATAGTCTATGCCATGTCCAACAAATGTATTGCACAATATCAATCAATACAATCATGAGCAATTGAAGAAGACACACAAACAATCTGCAACAGTCCATGTTTTGGATCATTTCAACCACCTGCAGTGGGCAATCCCTCTCGATTTCCTAATGACACCCTTAAGAAGAATTCAAAGCAAGCACCAAAATAAAGACAAAACCTCATAGACACGTAAATCCAGTAGAAATCCGAGCGAAATCACGGCAGTAACCAAGAGTTGCTCGAGCCGAGGGTCCAAGAGGAAGGAAAAACACACCATTCTCAGCCTTATTATCACGTCTCCTTCACCCTAACCCACACCTCCACGACCTCCCCAGAAGCCTACAATAACCCCCAACCACCTCAACGCTCTCCAAAACCCCAACCAGACCAAGAACCACCTCCCCCTTCCCCATCAACCTACCTCATCCCCTCCAAAAAAGAGCCCAAAATCCAAAAATCCCGACCCGATCCCCCGGAATCCCAACCCCGAGACCCAGCTCCTCGTCCCCCTATTCGGTCCCCCTTCTCACCTATCTCTTCCTCTTCCTCTCCCTCTCTCTCTCTCCCTTCTGGCTCCCCCACGCCCACACCTCCTCTCCAGGAAACCAAACTCTCTCGCCTCCTCTCTCTCTCACCTACGGCGTTCCCCGCGGAGTGTGAAAAGGGGGTGGAAAGAGGGAGAAAGTCATGAAATAAGTGGATGCTTCCTCCTCCCTTCACCCTCGTCAATATGGCACGCGAGCTTTTCACGATTTCTCGACGAGACTTTATTCCTCTTTCCCTTTTTTCCCTCTTTCTTGGGCTGGGATCTCGGGGGGAGGGAGTGTCTTTTATTCTCTTTCGTTTTGGGTGTGTTTCTTGGGGGTTTCATGGGGGTTTTGGGGGTTTATTTGAGTGTATGGTATTTTTCTAAAAGGGTTTGTTTCGAGTCATGTGATGAGGGCGGTTGGCAAGGGGGGATTATTTGGGGGTTTGTTTCTGCTAAGAGAAGGGGGTTTGGGGTTTGGTTTGGTGATGGTTGTGTTATTCGATTTTAAATAGAGTCGATGGGAATAGGAAATAATCGAAAGAACAGTCCCCGCGGAGAAAAAAATGCAAAATTACAAGTGGGAAACCGACCTGTCACATGATGGGAGAAAACGGGAATATGCACAAAATCGCTCAAAATCACTCTAAAATCGCCCTTTCCCTCATTATTATTCGACAAATCGATGACAAAAAATTCTATCTTCACTTTAATTCACCCTAGATTGACAATTAGTAGGAAATCAGAGTTAAAAAGACGTTTTCTATGATTTTCGTATTGATTCTCCGTCAGTCAAGATGGAAGTTCAGGCAGTGAGGTGGCTCTCCCTTTTCTCTCTCCTCTACACGGGTAATTAGGACCTTATTTGTTCTCTTAAGTGGACAGATGCATGCATGAGTATCTGTGTGACTGGTGTGGTGGGTTATTTTTAATTTTGGTTCATAGATGATTGGGTAAAAGAAACTTTATGTGGATGGAGCTCACTCAGCTTCCGTGGATAGAGTTATTATTGATAATAAATAGGATATTCTCTGTTTCTACATATTTTCTGGTGATTTATTTTTACTCTGTGTAACATATATGTGGTTTAAAGGAAGTTTCCGGAATATAAAGATATTAGAAGTAGGGAAACAGGGTATTGCTGGTCTAATGTTTTTCAAAGGAAACCTCACACCCCAGAGGTTGATAAACATTTAAAGATGAAGACCTCGTATAGTTTTAGTAAGTCTTATCTAGTGTTCTTGTACATCTATCAAGGCCACATGGCAGTTAGTATAGCCTCCACACCTGTGAGCGCTTTGGCAAAGGCCTTGTAGATACTGACAAAATTTATGTCAATGGATTTCATTTGATTTATGTTATCTAGTTATATCTCGTAGTTTTAATTGTCAGAAACCAAATATAAGAATGATGTTGGCATCAATAGTTGGATATGGTATTTGTGGTAAGCTCAGTAAAAAAAAAAAATTAATAGATGATTGAATAAGTAAACCTATGCTTATGTCACATTAATATGAATTTAAAGGTTGATTTTTATGATATTCAGACGTTTATAAACCTCAATAGTATAGGTTTGTTGGCCCTTCACCAGAGCACCAGGAAATACGTAGATCACAGCATTAGTTTGACGTAGTGCTAATATTGTTGCTGTAGGTAGGTTTCATAGACCAGATATAACATATCTAGACAGTTTCAAATGCAATCCATTAACCCATTGCCTAATGACCTATCTGGCTGTTAGGACGAGCAGTCTACAATGCTGGCAGCACCAGCTAAAAATTAGAGGGACGGGGAAAATGTTTTCTCCGTTCTCCAGGTAGCGTAGGCTAGCCTAAAGAATATTTTTCCACAAATCCAATACAAAACAAGGGTTTAGGCTGACTTTGGAACCCTGTAGCTCTGAAGCTAGTGCCTTTGCAGCCTTAATAATTCATGACTTGTGTGTGCGCTTCAACTGTGAGCAGATCTTGATGTCGTGTCATGTATGCATTGATACCTGTCTTTTAGGTCTAATCAGTGCCATCATATGTCTGGAAACCCATCCGCAATGGGTTAATGCTAGAATAGACATGATAGACAATATAGAATTAAATCCATTACTACTAAGTATGCCATTACTACAACATATTGCCTTCCTCAAAAAATAAAACAAAAGAAATGAACATCATCATTATCATCATCATCAGATAAAGGAATTGGTAAAAGTTGTATTTTGGGAAAATATATCAGGAGGTCTCTTGTTAATGTTGCAACATTATTGAGTTGAGCTAAAGATTGTAGGCCTTCCATTAGATAACAGCAAGTTTCAACTGGATTTGGATGTAGAGCAACCAATATTAAATAAGGGAGCTTCAAAGCCATTAGGGGTTTCTTAACCCATTTACGAGGAATGACGTCATATCGTGTTATCGTAATATTTCCCACAGAGTGAATGACGTCCAATCACATTATGAAGGTTCACCATATAAACACATTGTACACAGTTATATTTGTATATACACATTGTAATTGCATTTGTATATAAACATTGTAGTTGCATTTATACATAAACATTTCTTTGACTTTATAAAAAAATATATATATATATGTATAGATCACAGTAAGTTTCAAATGGATAGGGATAGACTGCAGTCAGATAGTATTATGAGAAAAAAGTCCCATTTGAAAGCCACTGGGGATGACTTCTAAATAATTACATGGTTTATGGGCACAAGAAATCAAGATAAAGACATAAGTAACTCCTTTATCATACATGCTCATAGATTACTGTTAACCCACTCACAACGGGGGCATTCTAGCCTTGAATGTCACAATGCCGAGGCTTTCGAGCGCTTAGGCCTAAATCAATTAAATGGCTGGCACAATACTGTGCCGCCCGGCCACTGGGCTTTTGAATGAGCGGTACAGTACTGTACCACCCGTCCAGAGAGGGTTAAGTTATAAGATTGGCTTAGGTATTGGAGGATGTGTTTGCATCAGTAAATCTGTAATACAAAATCAGTATTTGTGGATAAAGGATTGTTAGTTTTGGAAATTGACCAGAATAGAACTGTAAAGAAATAAAGCTAATCTGATGTGATGGTAACTCGTAACAATCCCTTGACCTCCACTTTCAATGTTTCAGCAGTGGTCAGCAAGCCTCCTCTCCTAGGATTTTGCTTCAAACATGGGGTTAGCAATTAGTCTTGTTAAAATATACTTGGTATGGTTTGTTGATCTATACTGATTAGCAACGTGTGGAGGCCACAGCATTGCTTAATGCACTTCTTTTCCGGGTAATTACTTCACTTTTTGACATCCAAGACTAAAAGTGTCACCACACCTCAGATTATGTTGACTACATTAAATTTTGTATCAAAATGTGTTCATTATAATCCAGAGTTAGAGTCTTATATACTCTCATATCTTATAATGCTGATTCCTGTGATGTATTCTTGAACCCATACATGGTGGGAGTATTTTTGCCTACTCCCGCTTCCGCCGGGAAGATAACAAGCGCGCGGCACTTAGTGCCAGGGTGTTTACTCACTGCACGAGCCGTGCTGATTCTCTCAGAGTGTTTTTCACCCACCCTATTCCTATGGTTTTCATGAATGCGACTACAATATAAAGGCACATAAAAATATTGCCATGTTCAGAGAAGTTATTTTAATCTAAAAACATGTTACAGTAATTTTTATTTTTATTTTATTGAAGTTTGCCTATATTCTTCACTTCTATGCGAAAATACCAAAGGAAAGTGGACGCAGTCTCTTAGTGGGGCATCAAAAAACATATTATATACTTTTTTTTTCCAAAACAAAAAGAACAACAATATGAATAATCATACACGTTCATATGAGTATGTACACGTACCTCGTGTACATACCTCGGAATCAACAAATTAAAAGTAGTATTGCATTAGTAGTTTTTTACTTTATTTTATTTCTTGGCCAAACACATTTGATTTTACAATAGTTTTTTGACTCAGATCTTTTTATTCAACTGATCAAGAAGCAGAAATTACCATGATGTCATCCATATCACATAGTTTTCTGTGATGTCATTTTTTTTTCAACATTATATCTCATTTTATGACATTCAGATGCTGAAACTAAAGTAACAGTCTAAGAAATTATATTAAACAATTATATTTGAGAACAATCTAGCAATCTATTGCGGACGTTTCATTAAGTCACATTGCCCCTCCTGGAACTTGGTGAGAAAATACACGTCTCAAGACGTCATCCGGGTCTGGGGTTATTTTTCGACTTTTTGATAAGTCATCAATGGGTTAAGTGAATTACATTGATTTAAAAGAAAGAAAACTGCCACTTTTACCCCCTTCAGTGCATCTTTATCCCACCTGCCCGAGTGGTTTCTTCTTTTGGTAGAAACCAATACCAGAAAAATGCATAGTCATTTTTAGTTATCTCTTCCAAAGTTTTGGTGGTGCATTAGATGCTGGATATCCAAGGTTTCTGGAACATGGATTTGCTTACAAATTATGTTGGATTAGGTCCTCTATTGTATCAATCACCATAGCAACAGCACCAAACATTCAGGTCAAAGGTGCTCATTGTAGGGCTCATTTACACATGCATTCCATGCAGTCAGTCAGAAGGCTGCAGCTAGAGAATTAGTGCCACCAGAGCCATAAAACTCAAAGCATTTACAGCTTCAATTGTCATATCAAATGTAGGTGCCATCTGAATTTTGGCCTACCTTCACCATGGTATGTATAATTACTGTTCAGAATCATCGGGTTGAATAAAGAAAAGAAAAAAGTCAGTGTGATCTCATATAACTACAGCTGATATTCTAGCTTTCAGTCTTGTGAGACCTCATTGTTGATCAATGAAAAAGCATAAAAATGACAATTAATGTTTGTATAAGACATAGAAGGAAGGAGAGTTCTTTAAGGCTGCAACTGCAAACTAATTCTTAATGTGGTGAACAAATTATATTAAATAATAATGTTGATTATGATACATAGATGCCATTATTGTAAGTATGTTCAGTCTGGTGGTAAGGGTTTTCATCAATGTTTTCTCAAGGATTATATAGAAAGTTGCAGGGAGAGTAGAGTCCAATATGGCTTGCTTTGCTTGCCTTTTACTAATATCCATTGTTACTTACTGCATCTGAAGTTCACATTGTAAAACATGAAATATTAAACTATTACTGCCATATTTTTGGCTCGGAATTGAATATTAGGGCCTCAGCTTAAGATACTGTAACAGACTTTAAAAACCTCACTTTAGTTAATATTTGTACTCTGAAGGCAAACTATAATGGAAAGAAATAGATGCATTCTGGGAATACTCACCAATTGACCCTTCCAGTACTTCAAAGAAGAAGAAAAAGAAGAAAAACAGGCCAGCTTCATGTCAATGTCATTAGATAAAAGTTGAACTAGCTCAGACATAATCATAACAGGTGTTAGGATTTATTTCAAAATACTGGTCATCCAGCAAATACCGGTCATCCAACACATGTTCTATATCAGTCTAAGTTATTTTACCAGAAGTTGAACTTGAGTGTTATTATACAGAGTGAAGGAAACTAATCAAAAGAAATGACAGAAAATGTAAGCTAATCGTTTTTGTAACAATGACTCAAAGGTGAATGAGATTGAAATACAGAGCAATAGCCTGTGATACCTAATGAAGAGAACACTAAAATCGAGGACCTGCTGTGTATGGTTGGGGACTGAAGGAGAAAAATTAGAGTCAGATTTTCCCCACAAATTATTCAGTAATAGGTAGATGGTAAATGAAGTTCACTTGCTTCTTGATATTCCAGACAATGATATACTTCCCCATATCCCTTACACAGATGTCAAATTGTTCAGAGTACTTAATTAATGTCTTACTGTGAATGACTTTATATACATGTGTACATCTGCAAAGTAGCCACAGGGCGTTGGATGAGGGTTTCCCATATTCTGATGACGTGATTTGACTTCATCTATTGTTAAAGGGTTAATAACATTTTAGAGATATTCTTGGTTAATGTTGATATAATGATATATATTATCCTTGAAGTAAGACATAAAAGTCTGAGCTAGTTAGTGGCATATAAGAGCTTCATGTAATTTGCATTAGCAAATATGACTTCATTGGCATTGCATTTATTACATCAGAAAGATTGTATGAAAGGGAACATGTTGTTTATGATTGTTTTAATATACTAAAGAACAGAATACACATAGTATGTTAGTGTGTTCTCTATTACCCATTTTAGAGACTTCAATCACTTTTTTTTCTGTGGCCTCTTGTCCATAAACACAAAGTCAAGCACAGATGATGAAAGTTTACAATATAAGTTTCTCATAAATGTAAGAAAATCTGAATTAAAAGTGGAAGTATCTCCCAAGTAAGAAGCACTCTAACATAAAGACTTGCAAATAGTAACAAGATTTCTTCTTCTCATTTGAGGTTCCTGTTAGTTGCAGTAGTGATTAACATGTGATATTATTGTTTGAGTTGCTAGAATCTAATACTTTCTTTTGATCATAGCTCAGTGTGGGGAGGTGACTGTGGCATTCAGTCCCCCGACCCTGCGTTTTGGATCAGCTGGTGCCCTCCGCGCCACCCACCTTGATGATGTCTTGGCAGCTTCTCTTGGTTATACTCCTGAAGTAAGTTCAGTTTATTTAAGAAAAACTGGATAGTATGTTTGTTCACAGTTCCAAAGTTTTGCCTTTAATCCAAATCATTAAGTTGAATATAAGTAGATGATATTTAAAGACCACATTCACAATTTTCTTATGTATTTCAAGACATTTTGTAATTTGTTATTTCTTATTTTGTTCATATTTAATGTAAAGAGCAAGCAGTAATAATTTTAGGTATAGTGCATTTTTACATTAGTTTATTTCCACATCAAATCTACAAATAAAAGAAGGAAAATTATCAGAGTAACTATTTCTCTCATTCTTAATTTCTTTGTTTGATTCAACTCCAATTAACAGTTAAGGAACACATACCCTGATGAAACAAGCAAAAGCTCTAGTCCTTTAATAGACTGCTTTAGACACCCTAGGTTGACCTGCTACTCACCCAGGAAAAAGTTTCTTAATGTGTTCTTTCTATCCCCAGTCGGCCACATGGAAAGGTCTCACCATCACCTCCCCCTTCTCCCTGCCCATGGCTGCAGTAGTGGTGGAGGTGCACGGGGGTGGGGCCAGTGTACGTCAGGAGGGTTCAACCTACAGCCTGAAGGAGGACACATCTCTGGATGATGTCTTCCACCACATGAAGGCTGTCATTGGATATAGAGCACAGAGAGAGACTCTCTTCAAGCGCATCGTTGTGGATGACTAGTGAGTTAAACATTTTACGCAGGTTATTCATTCAGTGAGTGTAAAAGGTGTATTTCTGGTAGTCGAGCTTGGTTATATTTGGTTAAATCAGTTATCTCATTGAATGACCTTTCCTTGTGGAATACTTGTCAATTCATCAGGAAATTCCCATGACATGAATGCCTTTCTGCTAACTTTGTATAGTGTGCACAGGAGATCAAAGTCTGGAAATCTTTTGTGCACTTGATAGGTCATGAAACTAAAGTGAACACAGTAAATTGAGGTAATATTCAGCATGTGTATATACAATATTTATTGGAATTTTGTGCACTTACAATTGAATAATTTGTGTACAAGGTAGCCGTTTGGCATGAATCCATATGACTTTCTTGAAAGATAATATGCTGACATAAATGTTTTGCTTTGCCCAGCTGATCCATGTGGTATTCAAATATTTTATTTTTAATTATAAAGGATACATTTCTGGCAACTTTCTCATAAGTGGTAGTTTGCCTTTTTTCTTTTTTCTTTTTTTTTTTCCTTCCTTTCTTTCTTTCTTTCTTTCTTTAATTCTTCATACCTTGTGTTCTCAACTTTAGTTGAAAACAGTTTATATATTCTAGGGTCTATTCTTAACTAAATGCATCTTATCCTCTTAAATTTTAATGCAGATTTATGTGTTTTTTATTGGTGCAGGGGGTTTATAGCATACATTAATCTTGTTTATAAAGCTCTTTTCCTATTTTCTCAATAGTTTGGAAGAAGACACATTCCACAGTTCCATCCCTTCATCTGAGGTCCTGAGCCTGAATGAGGAGCCCGACTCGACTTTCTTGCGAGAGATGGCTGCTCTTGTGGATGCTGCACAGAAGGTGTGCTTAATTGTTTGTTGAATAGTTGGGAAAAGTTTTTGATATAATTCAGGAATTTTACAGAAGAAAGAATGTTATAGTGTTTTCTTCTAGAGATTTATGTTGCTGTTATTTTTGCCTATAGGATACACCATCTTATGATGATGCAGAAATGAACTTAATGTTTACTTCTCTTTACTGTGTAAATGTTTTTTTCATATCCTGTAGTAATTATTTGTCTTTGCTGCCAGACTGAGGAACTGACAACCACAACCCATGGTGGTCAAGACATCATCTTCCTGCAGGTCAATTCTCTGGCACCACTGGTCAAGACATATGGGCTGGAATCACCAAAGGTATGGTAAAAAACTTGTTATAAGGTAGCTTTAACCTCTCTCTATCTCTCTCTCTCTCTCTCTCTCTCTCTCTTTCTCTCTCTCTCTTTCTCTTTCTCTCTCTCTCTCTCTCTCTCTCTCTTTCTCTCTTTCTCTTTCTCTTTTTCTCTCTTTCTCTCTCTCTCTCTCTCTCTCTCTCTCTCTCTCTCTCTCTCTCAAAAGAAAGGTGTAGGATTGGTACTGGAAGACTAGAATCATAATTGAAACAGATTTAATGAAATTATTCTTTTGGGGATTTTGAGTTTTTTGCATTTTTTTAAGAGTTTATTGAGATGTGTATGGTTTCATATGCAAGCCTTGTTTTTTTTTTAATTTTATTCCAGGTGAAAGAAGCAGAAAAGATCCTGAGGAATCAAATTGTGCGAGTCACAGACATGATGAGGCACACTTACAATGACCGAGTCCTGGTTGCCACAGCTACAGTAGAACAGCTGGAGGAACTTTCACGCTCTGCACGTTCCATTCTCCAGAGTGATGTATGTTTGCATGGCTGTTTAAAAGTCATTAAGATATCTTTTTTTATCTCTAAGTAATGCCAGGAAAATAGGATAATACCACTTGTTTGGATAGTTGGTATTACAATGTGTAAAATATTTGCATTGGACAAAAGAGTTTCTTCAAGGTTATAAAGATTGAAAATAAGCATGACACTTTGTTTAATCAGTCTGCAGAAAGAGTAGTTAAAGAATCCTTGTCACATTTGAATATGTCATTGGAACTTATCTTACTTTGAACCTAATTTCTCCCCAGGATTTGAACTTGGAAGACTACAACCTCGCCACCCAGTACACGTCTGACTACCCTGCCATCTTCAACATTGTCCTGTGGCTGAGCATTATCCTGCTTCTGGCAGTTCTGGCAACATCTGTCGCTATGGCTACCATGGATCCAGGGCGCGATTCCATCATTTACCGCATGACCAACCCGCGGATGAAGAAGGACAATTAGAGCAGCATATTGTTTATAGGTCTCTTTTTAATTAGTCATTTTCTTCT